>MNAD01000136.1:0-82503 GCA_001895945.1 Trametes pubescens
TAAGGTAGGCCCAGCACAGACTCGACTACGTCGTGATGGGCAAGTAACACCGTGACAAGGCACGTGATTTTGAGGTTATCGAGACACCAATAAATGCATTATACACAGCGGAGCATTATAGAGCTGTACAGTGTAACAAGAGCAGCGAGTAAGTATGTACTAGTAATGGAGATCATAGGATATCAATCTGAGCGATAGGAGATGCGGGAGGGCGTTGGTGAACGATTAGTTGGTGGCTGAGGTACCCATAGTGGCGTTTAGTACGGACATAATCTTCAAGATTTCGGATGTGCCTGTAATACAGGTGCGCCTTACGCTTCGGCATCCCCGGCCACACCCAGCTTCTGCACGCACCACTGGGAACTCGCGCTAGGTACACCGAGCTCGCGAACAACCCGCCCGTCCTCCGGGGCGTCTTTAGCCTTATCACACATAATAACAATTGTGCTTCCAGCCTCCCACTCCGATCGTCACGGAAAAATCGATAGGATTTTGTTCGAGCTATGTAACAGTGTATTTGGCTCCGCCAGATTGACGAGCATGTCTCTATCTACAAACTGGCGGACAGACTAATACAGGGAGGGACCGTACCAATTACCATTCGACTTTCTGCGTGGCTCCTCACTCAAAACGAGGTCAGCGTGACAGCCACCGGACCACGTGACGTAGTCG
This sequence comes from Trametes pubescens, assembly GCA_001895945.1. Taxonomy (NCBI): domain Eukaryota; kingdom Fungi; phylum Basidiomycota; class Agaricomycetes; order Polyporales; family Polyporaceae; genus Trametes; species Trametes pubescens. Next base: position 673 of record MNAD01000136.1, read on the forward strand.
AGTCTGTGCTGGGCCTACCTTACATGTAGTGAGAGTCCCAATAAAAAGACCTATATTTTCTACAACTTTAGCGAAGTAAAACCTGAAAAGGATGCAGCTCGTGAAGTAACTGCGCGTACGGATAGATCTAAACGTTAAATACTCCACGTGCCATAGCAAACCTTCCAGCATAGTGATGCGATAGCCTGAGTAGAGTCTGCATTGCTTGACTCCGCATAGCGCACACGTTGGTTGGGGGTGTATGCAATGTAAATTATGATGATAGACATCGACTGTGTAGAGTTCCATAGCACGCCGCCCAATGTATCCCAGAGCTCTCTGTCTAACGCTTGACCCAAGTGTACTAGAAGACATCCAGAGTGAGTAAGAGGACCACGGAAAAACGACACAGTACATACACCCTTGCGAGCCTTGGCCCTACCGGTCTTCTTACGCTCGACCATACGGGGATCACGCTTGAGCATTTTGGCTGAAGAGTACAAGACATGTGAGTATTCTCCGCACTGCCGCGATATCTTTCGAGGAAACGCACCTTTGCGGAGGAGAGGCTCTACCTCGGGCGCATGCGCCGCAATGCCCTTCGCGATGCCCAGTGTGAGCGCACCGCTCTGGCCGGTGCTGCCGCCTCCACGGACGAGCGCGAAGACGTTGAAAGCGCCGATGAGACCGGCGACGCGGAACGGGCGCACAATACGTTCGCGGTCCGCAACGTTCGGGCTGCGAAAGACATTCAGGATTCAAGGATACGAAGAGCCTCGGAGGAATGCACTTACAAGTAGTCCGTGAAAGGGATATTATTGATCAGAATGTTCGTCGTGTGCACCTTGACCTGGGTCGGGCCGATCGAAAGCGGGCCACTCTCGAAGCCGGGAATGCCTACTGCGGGCGCAGAGTGCACTATTGGGTCTTCGACAGTTTGAGCTGGTGGTGGTGCCGGCGATTCCGATGTCTGCACTTGTGGAGGCTCCGCGGGTGTTGTCGACGAAGACGCGGCTGCTTGCTCCTCTGGGGAGAGCTGGGTCCGGATAACCCACACCCGTGCTGTGCTCTCCTTTCTCCTGCCAACCGTGTATGTCCGTCCGAACTCGTCGAACTTCGTCGGCTTGGCCTTGCCGCGGGCGAGGATGGCCTCCTTGTTCTCCCGCTCGAACATATCGAGCACACGCTGGAGACGTTCCGCGAGCGCCAAGTGCCCGGCGACCTCCGCAAGACGGCGATACTGGTTGAGCTGGTTGAGCTGCGAGACAAAGCGACGGTAGCGCGACGTGGTAAGCTTCGCCTCCATGAGTTCCGCGAGGTCCACCTGGCTCTTCCACACCGGGTGCAGCGGCGGCAGATTTTGCTGGGCGAAGCGCGAGAGCGGAAGCAGCTGCAGCTGCTGGAGGGCAGACCGGGTCTGCTTCGACGCATTCTCGAGCGCGAGCAGCTGGTCGTAGTACGTTGCGCGGCCAGTGTAGAACGTCGGGGACTCGGGTTTTGGCTTGGGCGGGGGGAGCCGGCCGCGCTGGACGTTCTCCATGGACGCGGGGGGGACGTAGGCGGCGGTCGCGTACGCCCTGAAGCGCAGAGCGCCCCCTGCGGCCTTCTTGGCGATGTTCATGGTGCCACGGACAGGCCGGGGGAGAGGAGATGAGGACGGAAGAACAGGAGGACGAGCACGCTGTCGCCGAAATGTGCAAGTCCTGCGAACAGGCGCCCATGTCGACGTGCGATATTGGCGGGTGGGAATGACCTGCCGTTTTGGGCGAGGGCGTCATGGGCAGCGCGCCCTGCTAACTGGACTCGGCCTGCCACCGCGCGCCCTTGCCTCAACCTCGACCTCGACCGTTTACGCTGTTCTTCGCTGCTTGCTAGCTGAAAGAGCGGGTCTCTCTTGCTGTTCTTGTGTCTAATATACGCGAAAACGAAGTCCTACTCACACGCTGTACCACCTTGCCATGGCCGCTCCTGAACAGAACTTCTCTGGTGCTCTTGCCACATGGAAGGGTGCGTGGGACGTACTTCAGCGGAATGAACGTGTGCACAGACTTGCGCAGACATCAACCTATCCGAACTGCAGAAGACCCTCGACGCGCAAGGGATCGAGGTAGTCGAAAACCAGAAGGAGAGCGTCGTCGGCCGCAAGGCTCTCGCGGACCGCACCAAAGGTTCGTGTCAAATGTGCCTCCAGGTGTCCCGGATTGCAGTGCTAGATGGGCCATATTGCAGAGTTCAGGAAGATTCCGGACGACGAGAAGCTCACAGCGTTCAAGACGCTGCTCAAAGGTACGTCCTACGGCGCGCGCAGTCTCTTTCGTGAACCAACATGCTTCGTTCCGCGCAGCATACCAGACCGAGATCGACAACTTGACGAAACGGTCCAAAGCCGCCGAGAGCGCGTTTCTCAATGTTTACAAAGTATTCGCGGAGGCTCCGGACCCGTATCCTCTACTGGAAGCAGCCGTCGTATGTCTGTGTTACAACTGGGCACGGATTGTGCTCACCACTACACATCATAGGACCAGACCGTGAAGGTCGCCGAGGCGCGCGAACTCGAGCTGGAACTCCAGCGCTCCCGTGAGGAGAACGCGGACCTTCGGAAACGGCTCAACGAGGTCTCCTCACTTGAGAGTGCAAAGAAGAAGGTGGACGCGCGTGTTGAACAGCTGGAGCAGAAGGTTCGTTTCTAACATATTGATGTGGGCCCCAACTGACAGTCCGCTCTAGATGGAGGACCTGATTCAAGAGAAGGTCACCCAGAAGGAGAACGAGCTTAACGCGACGTATGACGAGAAGATGCGGAACTATGAGGAGCGGTAAGATGCTACTGCCCCGGTACTCGGCTGACTTGACTTACATACGTTCGATGCGCAGCGAGCAAGACTTGCAGCGCCAGCTCGCTCTGACCAAGAACCAGCTCCGCGACCTCCGCATGTCACATGAGACTAACCAGGCCAAGCTGCTCGACCACACTCAGCGTCAGGGTAAGTCAAAAGCAGATGGTTCAGTTCACGCCCGCCGACTGATCGTACTTGTGTAGATCATGAGGTCGTCGCGAAGTTGGCCGAGCTGGACATGGTGGTTGCGGATCTCGAGCATGCCAACAGCCGCGTCGCTACCGTCGAACGTCGCAACGTATGCCTTTCTTACGTTGCTAGATGCTGTCTTACTAGAACTGACGGGGGTCGCTTCAGGAACTTCTTCGTGCGGAGATTGAGGCCATGAAGACCGGACACGAGAGTGCGGAGCGGTGAGGATATCGTGCCAATGGCGCCTGCCGTGCATCCTTTTCTCACATGTATTCTCATAGGATAAAGGAATACGAATCCAAGGTCACCGAGCTGGAGTCGGAAACGGACCGCCTTTCGCAAGCCCTTGAGACACAGAAACACGTTGCTGAAGACGCGCGTATCGCTGCTGCTAAGAAGGTAGACGAGCTCACGAAGGAAATCCAGAAGAAGGTTCGCATGTTGCTTACGATGTCCATGTCTTATGTGCCCGTATTGACGTGCGTGCAGTCCGCCGAAGCCGACCAGCTTCGGACCAAGCTTAAGCAGTACTCCGACTACGACGAAATCAAGCGCGAGCTTGAGATCATGAAGGTAGGTCCTCTACCACAAATCATGTCGACAATAACGCTCAGTGTGGCTCTGTAGTATGTCGAGTTCGCGGGCTTAGACGGCGACGACGATCTGGATGCCGACGAGTTGACGCTGAATGGGGACGCTCTCGGGCTGCAACTTCCGAATCCCAATGCCGCGAAAGCGAACGCACAACAAGGGAAGCCGCTCGAGGTCCTACTAGCTACCAAGAACAAGCGTATCCTCGAAGAGCTCACCAGGTTTAGGGTACGCCCCCTCCTCCATCCGCGCTTTTTCGCACGGCTCACACGCAAACGGTAGATTCTGCACGGCGAGCTTGAGGCTGCATTGCAGTCCATGGAGACTCAGCTTTCTGCCACTGAGTCGGAGCTCGAAAAGCAGCGAGCTTTGAACGAGAAGCTGGAGACAGACTTGCTGCATATGGACCAGCGCAAGGCCGATGGCGGCCTCACACCATCTCATGCCAATGGATCGGCTACACCAGTAGACGTACTAGCAGAGCTGGGCAAGAAACCCAGCGTGAGTGCTGAATTTCAGACCCTGCGGTCGGCGATATTGATCTTATCGTATGTCCAGGATTCCCCGGCGAGGACCACTCCTATACCCTTCGCGCCGTCGGCCGATACCTCCATTCTTCCCATCGTAACCGCCCAGCGCGACCGTTTCAGGCAACGGAATGCCGAACTCGAAGAGGTATACATCCTCTGCTCAACTAAGTCTAACCAGCAGAACTTACGCGCAATACAGGAACTGCGCAAACAGTTCAACATCATCTCTGAGCTGAGGGCAGAAGTGAAGAGCCTGCAGGCAGACAACTTGAAGCTCTACGAGAAGGTGCGCTACATGCAGAGCTACCGCGAGGACTCGGCGGCGCGGCCATCCACGCTCGACCCGCTACCATCCTCTAGCGCTGCCGGCAGGTCGGACGATATGAGCAAGTATCGAGCGCGATAGTGCGTATCTCAACCCATCCATGTATATCTTCCATTGTGTCTAACGTATGGGACGTCCACAGCGAGGAAGCGATGAACCCCTTCCAAGCGTTCCGTGGTCGGGTGCGTACACTGCCTGTTTTGACCCTCCATCCGAGTGACGCTGACAACTCACCGCAGGAGGCGACACGAGCCTATGAGTCGCTGAACGTACTCGAGCGCGGCGTGCTCGTGCTCACGCGTGCGGTGCTGGGCAACCGGCGGACACGGACCGCATTCATCTTCTATGCGATCTCGCTGCACCTGCTCACGGCATTTACGTTGTACGAATGTGCGACGTCGTCCGGGTCGCAGCTGCAGCGCCAGCCGAGCCCGTACGGAAGCTGAGCCTTTTGCTTTTGCGATATGCTCTGGTATAATACTGTATGTTGTGCATCGGACTCTTTGGAGGTAATATACGTTTAGCATGCTCCGGGATGCCTTGGTGCGTGTCACAGCGGTGGAGACCGTCGAGGTCGTATAACAGGTGATATAGCGTGAGCGGGTACAAGGCAAGATACATAGGGTCCAATGGCCATCCTAGGAGCGTCTCTAGCGGCACAGCGCACTGTCCACAGAGCGGACATAGTCTTACGTGAAGTAAATATCACTCGCACCGGTCGTTTTTCTGCGTGTCAGTCGTAGCGGAATCATGGAATCATCAAACGGTATAGGTGGTGCCTCGTCGTCCCTCCCCTGGTTTCGTCCAGTGCCAGCGCGGAATGTCGTGCTCTGGGTCGCGGAGCAAGAAGATGGCGGTCATCAACACGGACTGTATTATAGGATCATGGTCAGCGCAGCCGTAGCGGTTAGAAATACACAGTCGACGTACGCAGAAGGTCAGGATGGCAAGACACGGTAGGAGGCCCATGAAGTCGATCACAGCACCTACCAGAGGAAAGCTTATCAGTTGAAGCGATGAATATACCAGGACGTCATACGCACCGAAGCCCTCGGGTGCGCCAGGGAGAGTTGCACGAAGCTGCGTGAACGCGAAGAGCGTACCCATAGGCAGGACAAGGACACCGGAGGATATACCCTTGCCGAAGAACACGTTCAAGACACATGTAGTCATGAAGGTCAGCGTCACGAGCCCTATCGCATTTGAGCCGTTAGTGTGCCATGGCCTCTGGTTCTTGTTAAAATAACCTCACAGATGACAAGAACGATGAAGATGGCATATAGCCGGACTACAGGGCCTCGGGTGACCTCGATGTTCTTGATGACCGTGCCGAAGTTATCCTTGATGTCGGTCGTGTTCTGGAGTTGGACGTTGAACCCGCTATTCGGCGCCGCGCAATGTGAGTACATAAGGTCTGAGAAGAGCATCCGATATGTAACTTACACCGCAATGCCGGTAGTCTTCACGATGGCGATACTGACGGAGTTGTTCGTGGCAACCTCCTCCGCAAAGAACACAAGCTGAGTGTCATATCTAGAAGGTTGATCAGGGCCTTCGTTCTGATGAGACAGTAAGTATCACTCACTTGTCGTAAGGGTATGACTGGAGCGTTCGGTGCGTGTTCGCGTTTGAGATGGCGACGTCGGTCCGGAACGTCAGCGAGCTCGGCCGTCTATCGGTGTTGTTCCTCATCGCGAGCACGTTGCCGCCATTGATGGTGAAGATGGGGTCGGGCTTGACGTTGCTTTGCGCTTGTGAGTTGGTGGGGTCCTGACGCAAAGTGTTCCTATGTCGACTCGGTGAGCAACACTAGGTTGGCATTCAGGGATGCAGGGACCTACGAATCGAAGTAGACGTTGACGTCGGGGCATCCAATTGACTCGCACTCATAGTTGATGACCCAATCCAGGGTCATTTCCTGTCCTGATGGGTCCACGTCCACCATGTTCGCTGAGAGTTGGACCTGCGCAAAACGATAGACACCTCAGCCTCCACACCTCCCGAAACTGAAAGTAACCATACGATGGAGTCGTTGATGCTGTCCGGGTCGGCGATGTTGAACGTCTTCAAGCGGAATGCCCAGCCAATGGCGAGGCTGCAGCTCACGATGCCAGCGAGGAGCAAGACGCAGAAGATGATCCAGTGCTGCTTCAGGCGGTGGTACGCGAGGTCGTAGTAGTACGCGATCTTGACCCAGGCCGCCATCGCCGCCCCCGTCGGGCCCTTGTCCTCGCCCATGCCAGACTCAGCGCCTGCGTGCGAGATCTGCGGGCTCTTGAACATGCCCTTCTCGTCGACGTCTCCTCGGGCGTTCGTGCCGGTGTATGGCAGCGGCGAAGTTACCATGGTAAAGAACTCATCCCGGAAGGAGTCTGGGGTCTGGACCAGCTCGGGAACGGTGGGCTCGGAGCGGATGCGGTTGTGCGTAGGAGACAGAGGCGGACGCGCACTAGACTCTGATTGAGAGATGGGGAGTTATAGTGATGCTCAGCGAGGTAAAGCTCAGGGCAACGCACCGTTGTGCGACATTATGACAGGCGGGGATGTCACCGGGTTCGTTGCGAGGACCGGGAGGCTGCTTGTCGAGGGCGGGCGCAGAACCGTCCGTCACTGGTGCATCCTAGTATATGTACACTCTGTACACGCACCGTGCTGATAGAGTTCAGACACTAGGAGCGAAATGGACATCACAATGTGGTTCTCGTTGGCCAACCACCACGATGTCGCCTACCAACCTGCGCGCCCGAAATGATTGGACGTCGCGGAATAACGGCATAGCACCTCCCTCTAGGCCGTTCGCAGATCTCAGCCTATGCCAGCGCGGTGCATGACCAAGGGGAAGATGATGGTGGAACCCGCCACCATGAGGTGTTGAACCACATAGACCACTAAATGCAGGTACGCTGTGCCATCCGGTACCGTACTTCTCGAACAGCATCAAGCAAACTGGGGGCGTTCATCATCCCTCCTGCTGTATCTGTGAATGATAATCAGCGTCGATGCCTTCTGGAGGACAAAAAGCGCACCGCACATCCGCACGTTGGCTGACCTTATTTGTATCGCACAGGTCAGACGAGGTGCACCGGGATGCATCGATTGTGGGCGTACGTGTGAAAAGCCGGGCTCTTCCCAAGCACAGTGAGAACAAGAGCGATCTCTGGCCTGGACGGGTCTCGGAGCGCGGGTGGGATGATGGATGTCAGCCTCCCGGTCCTCTAGTAGCTTGACGTCGCCTAGCGATATGAGCGTGCCGCCCAAGAGTAAGTAATTAGTGGCGAATGCACCACTGGCAGTAGCCGATTTTAGCACCAATCATTTCAGCTAGGAGGAACGGCCACAATACGGTGTCGGCATGTCCAAGGCCAACGAGTCGATATCGATGCAGAGGCAGACTGACCTAAAGATGCAATAATGTGGGTAACATGCGAGAGTCTGCGAGCCCTGTGTGAAGAAACACGCACTACTGTGATCTTTTGAGCGCCCGCGCTCATCGCAATATATCCTTCGCATTCTTCATGGCATAACTCTAGTGCTTCGTGCATGCTAGAGTCATCGAGATATCCAGTTAGAACCTGGAGTAAAAAAAGAGAAAATTCCAATTGTCCAGTGCCTGATAGCGTCTTGATGTGCGGTCCAAATTTTCTACAGCATCCGTTGTGACTCACAACGGATGCTGTAGATATTTTGAAATGGCTCGCGCTGCAACAACGAACAGTGAGCACTAACAAACACCGCATCCCGACCCATATCCTTTGCGCCCGTCGCGGGGCCCTTCGCGCCCTCTGCCAACACCTCCATCCTTCTCGTCGTAACCACCTAGTGTCGGAGACCGCTCCAGACAGAGGTATCTGCGGTAGCCTAGCGTGCATTGCGTGTTGATTTGTGCCGCTTCATGTTCAAAAGGAATGTCCATGTTGAACGAGTCACGACTTCGGTGACGCGTTAATACGAGAAATGATACAGTAGGAGCGGGGTCACCGTATACGTTAGGGCACATAGGGTTCAATGGCCGTCCTGGAAGCGTCTCCAGTGGCACATCGTACTGTCGGCAAGTATTAACAGCGAATATAGTCTTACGTGAAATCAATATAACACATGCCGGTCGTCTTTCGGCGTGCCAATCAGACGGAGGCACAGTCATCAAGCAGGATAGGATTTGCTTCGTCGTCCCTTCCCGTGCGTTATCCGATGCCAGCGCGGGGAATCCTGCTCCGGATTGCGGTGCAAGAAGATAGCGGTCATGAATACGGACTATACAACCGGACGATGGTCAGCGGCACCACGATGAGTGAGAGACGCACGATCGACGTACGCAGAAGGTCAGGATGGCAAGACACGGCAGGAGGCCCATGAAGTCGATCACGGCACCTGCCGGCGCGAAGGATTAGCTTTGAATGGGAAGACGAAACACTGGACAAGGACATGACACGCACCGAAGCCTTCGGGCGCGCCGGGGAGCGTCGCGCGAAGTTGCGTGAATGCGAAGAGCGTCCCCATGGGCAAGACGAGAACACCCGAGGATATGCCCTTTCCCAAGAACACACTTGTGACACAGATAGCCATGAATGTCAACGTTACGAGCCCTGTTTCGTGCAAGTTGTCAGTACAGTGTCCCCTCTCCTCCTGATCACAGAACCTCACATATGACTAGGACGATGAAGATGGCATATACTTTGACTGCGGCGCCGCGGGTGATCTGTATGTTCTTGACGACCGTACCAAAGTTGTCGTTGTCATCGGTTGTGTTATGAAGCTGGACGCTGAACCCACTGGTATCCGGCGGAGCTTCGTTAGCACATGCAGTCGGGAGAGCTGCGAGTAGATAACATACACTGCAATGCCGGTCGTCTTCACGATGGCGATGCTGACGGAGCTGTTCGTGATCACCTCCTCCGCGAAGAATACGAGTTCTGTATCATATCTGGGTGGGTTCTCCGAGTCAGCGTCTTCGCTCTGAAATTTAGATGATAGTCGTTACTTACTTGTCGAAAGGGTATGACTGGAGCGTCCGGTGCGTGTTGGCGTTGGAGATCGCGACGTCAGTCCGGAACATCAGCGAGCTCGACCGTCTGTCGGTGTTGTTCCTCATCGCGAGCACGTTGCCTCCGTTGATCGTAAAGACGGGGTCGGGCTTGACGTTGCTTGGTGCTTGCGAGCTTGTTGAGTCAGTGCGCAGGGTATTCCTGCATCGTGTCGATGAGCAAAACTTCTGCCTCTCTTTACGGATGAAAGAACGTACGAGTCAAAATAAATGTTCGCGTCAGGGCAGCCGATAGCCTCGCAATTATAGTCAATGACCCAGTCCAAGGTCATTTTCTGCTCTGATGGGTCCACATTCACGATGTTCGCCGAGAGCTGGACCTGAGCATGGTTGTAATCGTGTCAGCCTCTACACTATGCAAAAATGGATACAACCGTACCATAGAGTCACCAATACTGTCCGGGTCGGCGATGTTGAAGGTCCTCAGGCGGAACGCCCAGCCGATGCCCAGACTACAGCTCACGATGGCAGCAACAAGGACGACGCAGAAGATTTTCCAGTGCTGCTTCAAGCGGTGGTACGCGAGGTTGTAGTAGTGCGCGATCTTGACCCAGGCGGTCTCGACCGCCCTCGGTCCCGTTCTCTCGGTCGTGTCGGACTCACCGCCCGCTTGTAGAATCTGCGGGCTCTTGAACATGCCTTTCTCGTCGACATCCCGTTGCGTATGAATGCCGGTATACGGCAGCGGCGAGTTCACCATGGTGCAAAACTCGTCCCTGAACGAGTCTGGGGTATGGGCTTCTCGAGGGATGGTGGGGCGGTGGTGCATAGGAGATAGAAGTACGCGCGCACTGAACTCTGATTGAAAGAAAAAGTGTCACAGCGAATCTCAGTGAGGTGCAACCGCGGGAAACGCACCGGTGGGTGGCATGGAGGCAGGCAGAGGAACTACTGCAGGCTCGTAGTAACTGGAATTTGGGAGGCTCTGGCCGCTGAGGGCTGCTCACCGATGCATCCTAATATATGAGGACCCTGCGCGCACACTGTGCAGATAGAGTTCACACCACGGGCGATATGAACATCGCAATGTGGGTCTCCGACCGCCCAACAACGACCACAACGTCACACACCAAAGCCGCGCCAGAACGCATTGCACATCCCAGGTTGATAGCTCCGGGCCGCCCTCTAGGACCAGAAGGAAGATGATGATGGAAAGCCCGGACCACCACCAGGTGTTCAGCCACATACACCGCCAACTGCAGGTACGCTGTGCCGCCCGATCCCGTACTTCTCGGATAGCATCAGACGGACAGGAGACGTTTCATCGTCCCCCTGCAGCGTCTGCCATTGATAATCAGCGCCGATGCGTTCTGGGAGACAAAAGGCGTACCACATATCTTGCACGTTCGCCGGCTGACCCGGTGCGACTCGTTTGCGGGCGGATGTGGCAAAGCTAAGTTCGTCCCGAGTGAGAACGAGATTGGCGTTTCGAAGAGCGGGTGAGATGATGGCCGTCAGCCTGGCCCCCTAGCTTGACATCGCGTAGCAATACGAGCGTGCCGCCCAAGAGAAAAGAACCAGTGGCGAACACACCAGCAAAGAGGCACGGCGACAACACCGTGTTGGCGTGTCCAAGGCCGACGCTTGCTAATCCCTGTGTTACTGCTGCAGAGACAGAGCAGTCTAAATATCTATATGATAATCATGTAAAACATTATACGCGAGAGTCTGCGAGTTCCCGTCCTGGTAAGAAAACGGCAGCCTGCGCAGCGGCCTGTTACTGGATGACGGACAAGCGATTCGCGAGAATCCGTAGCCCAAATTCAGCAATACCTACACCCAGCCGAGCGAGAAAGGTATAAGTAGAGTGAGTCAAGAAGTATGTGCGCGCTAGTAAGATGGACTCAAGACCAGACCTCAACTGGGAGCCGTACCCACTCCACCGCCCGCAACCGCGCTCCGCGTACCTCCACATCGTCGTCGTCGAAGCACAATCAGCACACCACCCAACGCCAGGACAGTCAAGAACTTGCCTCTACACTGTCCCCATCCTCCCCGCGGCTCCGCTCGAAGTAGGACAGTATGTCCACCTGCACCTCCTGTGTGCCAACGGTCTGAATGCAAGGCTTCCGCATGATCTGGGCCAAGTTGTAGCCCTACCGGTCCCCGTGGCAGGTAGGCTGGAGGGGGAGAGGATGAGGCACGAAGAGGAAGTGGAGTTCATTCTCAAGAATGAGATCGCGGAGGCCAGGGTCAGAAATGCGATCATTCGAATCCGCCACGTCCCGAACATTTCCGCGCGAACCGGATTGTCGGAAGCGCTGTCCGCCAAGCTGGAACGGCTCGCGGTGGGCCAAGGGGGACAAGGCCCGCGCGCCCCAGAGGATGTTGCTCACCCGCTGTACCCGAGCGGAGCCGTCGAACTGGCCGGTTCGAGCACCAAAGACCTCAAGTGGAAGAACCCCCTCGATACCGACAACTGGGCGATCCCGAGGCGCAAACCGAGGATGGCAAAAACGGCTGGGATAGCTGAAAGAAGCACATCGAGGTGTGGTGCGGTACCCTCTGTGACGAACGAAAAGTAGCCTCGCGTTCAGTGGGTGCGTATGGTAAGTTCAGCCTTCGCGAGGTTGGTTTTCATGCGGAATCATTGAATATATGTATGTCAGTGGATGGAATAACGGGTATGAGGCTTGAGGCTAAGCTGCACGATACAAAGTTTCACTAGCTCGAATGACCATCCTGAAATCGCCTCTGGTGGGACAACACACTATCTACAAGAACCTGAAGGGGTATAATCGTACGCGAAACGTCTGCCACTACATATGCTGGCCAACGTGTCGCGTGCCAATTGTAACGGCGTTATAGCGCCATTAGACAGGATAGGAGCTGCTCCGCCGTCCCGCCCTGAGCTTCGCCCGTTGCCAGCCCGGGGCGTCTTTCTCCGGGTTGCGGTGCAAGAAGACAGCGGTCATGAAGACGGACTGCAAAATCAAGCGATGGTCAGCGACGCCAAAGGGAAGCACAGCGAACATACGCAGAAGGTCAGGATGGCTAGACACGGCAAAAGACCCATGAAGTCGATCACAGCGCCTGCCGGCGCAAGGAGTCAGCTTCAGTTGGGAGGAGGAAGCACATGGGGAAATCACACGCACCGAAACCCACGGGTGCACCGGGGAGGGTCGAGCGGAGCTGCGTGAACGCGAAGAGCGTCCCCATAGGCAGGACGAGGACGCCCGAGGATACGCCCTTCCCGAAGAACACGCATATGACGCAGGTGGCCATAAATGTCAACGTTACGAGCCCTGTTCCACGCAAGTCGTCAGTGCGATTCCGCGTCTTCTCCTGATTTTAGACCTCACAAATGACGAGGACGATGAAGATGGCATAGAGCCTGACTACGGCACCGCGGGTGACCTCGATGTTTTTGATAACCGTACCGAAGTTGTCCTCGTCATTGGTTGTGTTATGAAGCTGAACGCTGAAACCACTATCCGCCGACGTGTCAGCATATGTGGCTGAGGGGGAGCTGCGATAATGACACTTACACTGCGATGCCGGTCGTCTTCACGATAGCGATGCTGACGGAGTTGTTCGTGATCGCCTCCTCCGCAAACAACACGAGTTCAGTATCATATCTAGGTAGGTTATTAGCGTCTTCGCTCCACACTTGAACAACACTAGTCGTTGCTCACTTGTCGAAAGGGTATGACTGGAGCGTACGATGCGTGTTCGCGTTCGAGATCGCGACGTTGGTCCGGAACGTCAGCGAGCTCGATCGTCGGTCAGTGTTGTTCCTCATCGCGAGCACGTTGCCGCCGTTGATCGTGAAGATGGGGTCGGGTTTGACATTGGTTTGCACTTGCGAATTGGTAGTAGAACCTGAATCTGTGCGCAGTATGTTCCTATATGTTATCGATGAGCGAGACCGAAACGTGAAGTTACGGGTGAAAGGACGTACGAGTCAAAGTAGATGTTCGCGTCGGGGCACCCAATCGACTCGCAATCGTATTTTATGACCCAATCTAAGATCATTTCCTGCCCTATTGGGTCCACATTCACTATGTTCGCCGAGAGTTTGACCTGCGCACGATCATAGACGCGTCAGCTCCAGACTGCGCAACATTGACTGCATCCGTACGATAGAGTGGGCCATGCTGCCCGGGTCAGCGATGTTGAAAGTCTTCAAGCGGAATGCCCAGCCGATGGCCAGGCTGCCGCTTACGATGGTGGCGAGGATGACGGCGCAGAAAATGATCCAGTGCCGCTTCATGTAGTGGTACGTGAGGTCGTAGTAGTACGCGATCTTCGACCTTGCTTGCCACCGGGGCCTTTCTCTCGGTGGTGCCGGACCTGCCAGCCGCTTGTAACATCCGCGGGTTCTTGGACATGCTCTTGTCATCGACATCCTTTGGCGCGTGGGCGTCGGCATACGGTGGCAGCGACGATATCACCGTGGTATGATACTCATCCCGGAATGAGTCGGGGATCTGGAATTCTCGAGGGACGGTGAACTCCGAGGAGCGGATGCGATGGTGCATAGGAGATAAAGGCGGACGCGCAGTGGACTCTAGGTGAAAGGAAAAGAGTTAATTTGATGCTCGGCGAGGTGTAGTGGGAATCGCACCAGTATGCGACATAGCGAAGACGGCAACTAGCCCTGGCTTGTCGGTGGTGGTGGTCGGAAGGTTCTGGCTATCGTGTATGGGCACAGACCCGTCGCAGACCGATAAATCCTGGTATATGAGGCCGCTACGGCGCTGATAGAGTTCAGACAGCACAGGTGCTATGCGCATCGCAATGTGGTTTGTGTCGACGACCACGACGCCGCAAACCGGCACCGCGCCCGAACGCATTGCACGTCCCGGGTCGCATCTACTTCTACGTCGATGGGATAGGGCACGTCTGGAGGTACAGATCCTATAAGCAGGCTGTAGTGAGGCGAATACAGGCTTCAATATTGATCAAGCCATGCTGCAACGTCGGGGGTGTCAAGCACTAATCTGTAACGTTCTCTGGAGGGGCCTACCGATAGGCAGCTAGCTATAATGACACCGCAGCTCCCCTTGGCACCAGAGGGAAGATGATGGTAGTCCCGCCACCAGGACGTGTCGAACCACATAGACTGTGCAGTACCAGTGCCAGGCAGCATCAGGTCGACTCGGAGCTTTCCATCGTCCTGCGGCGTCTGTCAATGGCTGTCAGCGTCGATGCCTTCTGAGGGACATCCTCCGAGCTCGGTGAGAACAAGGGTGATCTTCACGGCTGGGATCTGCTGGGACGGGTCTCCGAGAACCTGTGGGCTTGACGTTGCGCAGCGATACGAGCGTACTGCCAAGAGGAAGTAAACAGCCTGATTGGTCAGAACGTAGTAGCTGTGTATGGACTTGAGGGAAGTATGAGACAGCACCGTGTCGATGGTTTTCAAACCAACGAACACTCAGCGGATGCGAATGCGAATGCCTGTATTACTGCTGCAGAGGCAGGGTGACCTAACGATACGACGATGTGAAATGCAATCTGCGAGAGTCCGTGAGCTCTGTACGAGGAACCACACACTGCAATCATCCAATCTGCTTCTGTTGCTGCATCTCGCGCCCCAGCGCTCATCGCAGAACCTTCGCATTCTTCGCGCGCCAAAACTCCAGCGCCTTGTCCACCGCATCCACGACGGGCTTCATCGCCTGCAGCGGAAGCGTGTCAGCCCTGATCAAGCGAGTACACAGGTATCGAAGCGCGCACGATTTTGACCCGCGCAGGGTCCACACCCTCCTGATGCGCCGCCCTGACCAGCGCCTCGACCTTCTCGTGAGTCTTGCCGAGGTATCCCACCATCTTCGCTGCCTTTGCGGCCTTCTGGGCGGGGGTGGCAGGGGCGAGCGTCTGTGACTCTGACGGGGGCGGGTATATCGCCAGCCAGAACTGCCGCAGGAACTCATTTGCGGCGGTCTGACACGTCGTCATTTGCCTGAAGAGGCCGTCCGGGATGTCATCTGCGGAGGTGGGGTTTAGAGCGTGAGCGGCCGAGGCGAATGGGGGTCGGGCACGCACGTTTTCGCATCTTCACGTCTAACCGCGAAGCGACGTTCTGTGTCATACCGACCAGCGCTGAGTCTGCAGCCTTCTTGTCCAGTTTGAGCTAGAAGCGAACTCGACTGAAAATCCCCGCCTGACAGATTCGGTTATAATACCTACCTGTGCTAAATTAGAAGACCACCCCGCCATGCTGGCTTTAGTCTGCTGTAATGCCTCTCTGAAGGCCACGTGCTAGACTTTAATTAGTCCCGGAGCCCATGTTAGAGAGCAGGAGTGCTTACAGGACCCGTTGCCGCCCCATCTGTTGCAGAATTTGCCCGACCATCGAAGTAGCGCTGCCTGTCTTGCATATCTAGTAGAATGCCAGCAGACGTCTCGTTATCGTGTAAATCTTCTAGGTCTAGTTGTGCGATGCGCTGAAGGCGGCTGGGTTAAAAATACTGTTGTGCCGTTACGCAGCATGAATGGACGTACGTCTTCGCCATTGTCAGTCCTTCTGCGTTTCGATGCGGGACCGCCCCTGACAGGCAGGGTAAGCAATTACATGCTACAACGGGTGATACAAACTCACAATGCAGTGTCTAGCAAACGAGTGGAGTGCTCGTTGAACTTGCGGATCAGGGGCAAGACAGCTCTCTGTTTCCCTGCCTGCATGGTCACGTCCTTCTCATTTCCAGTCTATACAGCTTTGATGAGATATGTGCATATATGCGGCGAATATACCCCACATACCTCGTCGTGATCGACGGAGGTGGCGCCAAGGTCAATGAAGGTGTCGACTCGCTCCTCTCGCAGTCGCCGAGGCTCCAGATCTACAATTTCCGTTATAACCTGGCCGCGAATGGAGAGTACGTGCACTTACCATCATCATCTTTTTCGAGGTATTTGTCGAAGATAGGATCGTCTTTGACTACATGCTGAGCGGCTGATGAACGGATCGACGCGCGGTGGGCGTTGAACAGTCTTGACTGAAAGTACCGACTCCAGAACTCGGCCTCCGACAGCTTTGTGATGGTTAACACGCGTGATGTGATTATATGCGGCCAATATGTTATACCTTCTCAGGCACATTATCGCTATATGCTCTCGCCACGACGGGGAACTCTTCGAAGATGTCATGAACTAGTTGTGGCGTGATGACAATTTTGACCTCTCCGTCTACCGACTGGGGCCGTGGGTCGACCAGCTGACCAGGCTTGCCCTTCTTCTGCCCTTCTGCGGCGGCTTGAGCTAATAGAAGATGCTTTCATCACATGTTAGAGCGGAAGGCGAAATGTTGACAAAGAACAAAATTTCACTTCTCGCCCTTCCCAAAACTCGTTTTCGCTGATCTGCCCACCCATGACTAGCTCTCGGTGGAGTTGCGCGAGGTCGGGCGTGCTCAAAAGCACTTTCTTCCGAAGTCTGAAGTCATGCGCCGGGTCGCTCACTGGTGTCCCACGAGGATCACTCGCGACAGAGGGCGCGCGCGAGGTGGAGGCCCGGGATAGTTGCGGAGTCGGTCGAGCCGAAGTTCCAAGAGGTCGGGGCCTCGCTGAAGTGGGCGTACCGGGCACGGGGGTAGCTGCAGCGAGAGTCGGCCCTGGCGGGGGTGCGGCCGTACCCGTACGGTTATGTGCAATGATGTTCGTGAGCTCAGCCTCGAACTTTTCGCGTTCCGCGAGCGCGACGGCCTGGGGAGACGTGAAGGTGAAGTTATGGCCCGCTTCATCGCTCACGAGGCCAACTTTGAGGCGGACTTGTGCGGCGCCGACCTTGCTGCGAGAGAGGGCTTCGGAAGGCGGCGGCCAACGGTGTCAGCGTCGCGTCGCGGGACGTGTTCCGCCACTTACACGCAGCCTCGCTGTGCGGGACCTTGACGGACGGTGCTTTGTCTCCAGCCTTGGTCCATTGGAGATGAGAAGGAGTGAGCTCGAGGAGGCCGGGGAGTTTTTTGTAGGACGCCTGAGCGGAGCAGACGGTGGAAGGCATGGCCAGCCCGGGCGCCACTCCCACAACCGCTAAGAAGTTAGGTAAGCCATGCCGGCGTCTATTTGGGCCTTGTCCCAAGTTCAGCGTGGCGCCGGCACTCTCCTTACGCTCACACCTCTGCCAGAGCTTGGCCAGTGCCCTGCCGCACCTTGTTTACGAGATGGGCCGACATTTCTTGCTAGACCCAGGATATTAATTCGAACGTCAGTGATATTCTAGAATCATCGCACTGACCAGCTTGGTCCGTAACCACGCTTAATCCGTACAAGTTGGCGAGCCCGCTTGGTCGAACTTCATAGCAGGGTCAATGCGTTCAAGTCTGCATATCCAAGCATCGCGACATGATGGCAGCTGCGGAATTTTGCGTATACATATAAATACGGAAGTGCTCCATCGACGCCCATATTTACCACACACCTGCCAATTGCCCGTTGCCTCTTCCTCGCTCGATATGCAGGCAAATAAGAGCTCGGGTACGTATTTCTTTCGCTTTGGAAGACTAAGGGTTCTGACTCGCGTTTCTCGATATAGCGCCACCCACATTTGAGGTTCCTACCATCTGCCACGGCCCAGATTCTGTGGTCTACTGCCTTGTCAGCGGGAAACCAAACATCATAAGGCCGGCAACGAATATTCAGCTCATCGTACGAGAGGCACACGACGCCAAGTCGTTATGCATCAGCGTCAAGCACAAGGACACAGTCGCCGTCGGCTATATACTCCAGCGAGAGATGCCATACCTGGAGCACCTTCAGATCGAAACCGATTTATACTATCCAAACCCCAACAAGCGCATCCGCGATCCCGATCCGTACACGTACATCATGCATGCTAGCAGGTTCCCAGTGCTGCGTTCCTTGGTGGTACGTGACGTCTACATCAACATGGACATGTCACTGTGCCGCAACCTCTGCTTCCTCCACCTAGGGCACGGGCAGAAGGTGGCGCGCAGCCTTCCCCTCGCAGACTTCCTCTACAGTCTCCAGAGCTGCGTGGAACTAAAGAGACTCTGGGTGGATAGATACATTGATATCTCCACGCCACTCGGGCCCCGACCTCCGCTGCTCCTGCAGCGTCTCAAGCAGCTCACGCACATTCGTTTCAGCGACGAGCCACGCGTGGTGTCCGCGATCCTTTCCCAGCTGGTCATCCCCCCACATGTCGACGTCGCGACCATCGCATACGCCGGCGCGCTCCCATATTTGGCCTTCCAAGCGATGCTTCCCGACGACACGGACAAGCTGCAGATAATGCGTGGCGCCACAGAAATCAGTATATGCGACGTAGAGGGCCGCGGCCGCGGCACCTCCGCAATCATCCCCGGACCCAACATCGCCGTCGCCTTCCGCAGGGAGCTCTTCCCCGACAACGGCTTCGATTTGAAACGGGATCATGACGGCGTGCTGCTCGCAGCCATGATCGGTTTTCTCGACGTCTACAAGCGCTCTCCTGTGCGGACGCTCAAGGTCGTTGGCAACTTGCGATACACGCACCCGGCGCATTGGGCCACCGCCTTCAATTGCTTTCCCAGCCTCGAAGTGCTCGAGGTCGAGGACACCCAGCCTACGCCCTCGCCCGCCCTATACGCACTCTTCCAGGCGCTGCAAGCTACGTCGGGCCAGAACCAGCAAATTTCAGCATGCCCGCGACTCCGGCGCTTCTGCTTCGCAGGCAACATCTACAGCGGCCATCCATTGGAAATGGTCTATCAGTGTTTTTCAAAGCGTCACGATCCCGAGTCTGGCACGCAGCCACTCCGCGAGCTGGTGCTGCAGGTCAATCTGGATCCCGACACAGAATGGAGGCCGGCTTTGGGGTCCATTTATTACAAAAAGCTGAGATCCGTCGTCCGCACCGTCGATTTGTGTATCGTCGCGCCGAGCTGAGAGAGGAGGTGTGGATTTTGGACGCTGTATCTAGGGCTTCTTCTGGTTCGCGGATGTACGATGTGCTTATCATACTACTAGTACTTGATGTCATATGGCTCCTTATGCTGAATGCCACGATTGTCTACACGAGATCGACGAACATACAGCGTCGTGGCAGTTTGGTTAATCGTGTAAGATCATCGCCCTTCTAACACGGTGAGAAACGAGCGCTTTCCGGGTCGCATTCCGGAAATTATAGTTTTGATTGGACTCTCATAGCATGGAGTCCTCCATGACCAGAAGCGCCAAATGATAAGTAGTCATTACGATAGAGCGGAAGTATAGATGAAGATGAGGGGGCAAAGGACCTTGGTAGCTCTCCATCCACAGTAAACAATCTGATACGCAAGCCTACGATATTCACCTTCCTCCGTGCAGGACGGATACCCACACAACCTATCGAAATGTCAAACTTGCGTTCACCCGGTACCGACGCAGACGGTGAATATCTGCGCCATAGCCTACTCCTCCGCCTGCGCCTCGGTCATCTTCACCCACAATCCACCCTGCAAGACGGTCGTATAAGTCCACGCTTGTAGATGATCACGCACATCAAAACGCTTACCCTCGCGTACATGGTGAGATGGCTTGCCATCCACACCCTGTCCGTGCCGTCCGAACCGGGCGAGTCCGTGTACCCGGGGGGGATGGTCGACGCGGGCGCAACTTCCGGACAGAACTCGATCGCGGACACCTGCTGCAGCAGGCGCACGAGCATGAACGACATCTCGTTGTACGCGAACTGCGTCAGAAATCGGTCAGCGGCGTACGTGGTTTGATAGGGGACTGAGTTTCTTACTTGTTGGCCGAGGCAGATGCGCGGGCCGGCGTTGAAGGGGAGGAAGATGAATGGGTTGGGCGTGAGGTACTTCTGCACGCGCTCGTCAAGGAAACGGTCTGGGTCGAACTTAAGGGCTGCGTGGGGGAATGCAATGTTAACATTGCATTGTCGAATGCAGCGGCCCTGGAAGCCTACCATCGGGACCCCAAAGGTCCTTCCTGCGATGCATAACGAAGACGGAGTAGATGCATCTGGTGGGAGGTCAGCTATGGACGATCAAACCACACACTGAAGATCTTGCTCACCTCATTCCTGCGGGGACGAAAAGCGGCGTCTCCCCAGGAGTCTTTGACGTCAGAACGGTGTCTTTCACGGCGCATCTACGACGTCTGGTTGAGTGTCAACGATCACGACTGCGTGGTTCGCAACGTACCGAACGTTCACGGGGCTAATGTGACAAGGTCAGTACGGATAATTGACAGGTCCAACATAAGGAACGCTCACACAGGGGGGTAGAGGCGCAGAGTCTCGTTGATCACAGCACGCAAGAACTTCATGTTGCGAACGTCGTCGTACGAGGGCCTGCGAGTCGGGCCAACGACGTCCAGGATCTCCTCACGAAGGCGCTTCAGAATGTCGGGGTGCTCTGCCAGGCGGTAGATCGCGAAGGTCAATGTGCACGCGGTAGTATCGCGGCCAGCCAAGAGAATGTTGAGAGTCTCATCGTGGATGATGTTGTAGTCTATCAGGTTTCAACATTAGCATCTGCCAGCGCTCAGCAAAAACGAGCAACGAGTGCGACATACCATCCGTGACCTTCAGCAACTGGCTGAGCAGCGTATCTTCCTCCGACACCTTCCCGTCGTCCCCCTGGCCCTTCTCGTTCTCGTTCTTCTTCTGGATCGCGTCGAGCAGGATCGGGTTGATGAACTTATCGATCGCCGCCTTTCGCGACTGCACCTTGTCCGTCCAGAACTCCTGCAGGGCCCACAGCCCCTGGTAACGCCCGCGCTTCGCCGACGCGGTCTGGGCCCACAAGAAAGCCGACGCGAACTCGTCCGCCTCGGGTGTGGTTGTCTGCAGGCGCGCGAGTTCCGACTCTGGGGGGTACGGCAGCCCGGCGGAGAGCGAGTGGACGTCCCGGCCGAAGAGGAATTCCGTGGCGGAGTCCAATGTGAACCGCGAGACGAGGTCCTGCGAACCCGGCGCAGGCTTAATTGAGCAGTGCGGACATGAGGAGACGTCATGCGTGCCTACCTGCCAGTCTACTGCGTAGCCCGACTTCATGCGGGTCCTCATCTGTCTGAGCGCATCCTGGGCGTGCCTATGGATGCCGAGTAAGCAGGGAGTGGGGACCGTCTCAGGAGCTACTCACCTGTCAAAGATGTCGAAGTGGCCGATTCTGTCCTTGCTGAAGAACGGGCGGGCCATGGAGCGGTGGAACCTATTTCATGCGTCAGAAGTTTGCGAGCGACAGGGATCGCTGGGTGCTTACTTCCACATGTCGCCTGTATGTCACCAGCATGAGTGCGTCATTCTACAAAAATGATTTCCATAGACTTACCGTCAGCGTTAAATACCCCGACTCCCAGGAGGCTCTTCATTTGGGAGCGGAAGGTGGGTCCTTTCTCGAAGCTAGTAAACTCGGTCGCTAGGATTGCCTACAGGAGTACCATATGAGCGTGTAAGTGCACTGTGCCAGTGTTGCGGCACTATAGAGTAACAAACCTTGATATGATCTGGTTCAACGGTGAAGAACTGCATTGTATGAGAACCCGTCAGCGTGACAATCGCGAAGATATTTCAACGCTCACGTACTCGTTTCATGAAAAATAAGTTGATTACGAACGTGTGGCCATACTTCTCGCAGAGCTTGAAGAGGAAGTCCCCTATAAAGAGCGGCCACGACGTGTGAGCTTGTGTCCCTCTGGCGAGTTCTTGCAATACGACGCACGCGGGTAGCGCTTCTCGCTATCTGTCGTCTGGGCGTCCCTTCTCTTCGTCTCAGGGGGAAGCTTCGCCCCGTGAGCGGCAGCGGAACGGCTCCAGCTAAACTTCCGCCAAACAACGTACACGAAGAACGACAGAGGAATGGACAAGACGACTAGGGGTACCAGAGCCCATGTTGGAACAGAGACGTCGAAGAAACGCCGGGAGAGGAAGACAGCTAGGAAAGGAAAGGAAGGCGGAACGACGATGTAGTGCAGGTGTTCGAGCAGGAAACGTGGTCCAGGAGGCATGGTGACTGCGCTAGACTCGGATGTTCTGGGGAACTCCATCTTGCTTCCGTGGGCCCGCCTTATAGCGCAAGTCGAGGAGACGGATTGTTGGGTGGACCGGGCGGACAACGGCTATACGAGCGCAAACCCGCTCGCGTCTATACTTATAGTAGGCTGCGGTTGGGGAGATACGGTGTGAGCTGGTGCTTGGGCTTGCCGGGGAGCACTAGGCCTGTACCCGGACCCGGATGTTCTGCGCTGGGGTGTTTCCTGAGAATACGTCCGCTGGCGTAATGAAATTCTGTAGACCGGAGGTTCCTCCGAGCTAAAGTTGAAGGAGAGAAAGACTCATTTGAACGATTTAATCAAAGGTTTTGAGTCCTGTGATGACCGACCTGCGCGTTGGGGCAACCCGGATGTTGGCCGATCCCACTGAGACACCTCTGCATCCGGACTCCGCATGGGGCGCAGGCGGCGCACGTGGAAGTGATACAGCGTCCGTGGCTGTGTTTGCTGTCCAAAATGTGCGCAGGCGCCAGGCTGCTGATCGGCGAGTCATTCCCCCATTGACCACCGCATCTCGAGTACCTGCTCGGGCACCAGTTACCGGAAGAGATGTCGCTCCCTCCAGTAGAACGCCAGCTGATTGTCTTCGACTTTGATTGGTGGGTGGCGCCCACACACATAAAGATGACGCTATTGACGAGAGATCACTAGGTCGCTTGCTGATCAGGATACGGATAGATGGATCTTCGAGGTCCTCGCGCCCAAGCTGCGCAAGAAGATGAAGAGCCTCAAGCAGGAGGTCCAGTGGACTGACCTTGTGTAAGAGCTCATCACATACCCAAGTAGTGATTTCAATGGTTTCATACGGGCCGTCACAGTGCGCAGTCCCTCAAAGAGTTGCACGAGCTCGGGGGTACGAGGCAGGAGATTGAGGACACTCTCCGCATCATGCCTTTCGTCAGTTTTCGCGCTTCTTTGCCGTCAAACATGCCCTGAAAAAAACTTCAGCACCCTGCGATGGTCCGTGGTACCACAGCGCTCAAGTCGCGCGGAAAGACGACGTTCTTCTGCCTCTCGAACGCGAACATCATCTTCATCACCACCATCCTCAAGGCAGGCCACCTTCTTTCACCCCAGCCCCCATCGAGACCGCTGACATTCTCACCACAGTCCAAGGGCCTTGACGCGCTCTTCGACGAGATCGTCACGAACCCCGCCGAGTGGGACCCGTCCGGCCTGCTCAAGCTGCGCAGGCGCGTCGACCCCTCCGGCCCCCAGCACGCGTGCAAAGTCGGCTGCAGCCCCAACATGTGCAAGGGCGACGAGCTCACCGCGTTCCTCGAGCGGCACCAGCCCGACTTCGACCGCATCGTCTACGTCGGCGACGGCTCGAACGACCTCTGCCCCGTCCTCCGCATGCGCAAGTGCGTCCTACCATACTCACCCGGATCACCGCATGCCTGTGCTGATTCTTGTGTCTACAGGCAAGACGTAGTGTTCTGCCGGCGCTTCCGCGGTTTGTACAACCTCATCAAGCCGTTTGAGGAGGAAGGCCGCCTCCCGTGTCAGGTCCGCTACTGGACGGGCGCGTGGGAGGCCGAGGAGCTGCTGGACCAGCTGTAAAGAGTAGAGGTCGAAGAGAAGAAACACAAAGATGCAGTTCACGACCAGATGTAAACTAGCTACAAAGCGTTCAAGAGCAGCTTCAGCTTCTAGACATCCCTGAACGTTGAACACACAGTATCAGCAAGCACGCGGTAAAATTTGGTCTCAGAGCAAGGCTAACATGTGAATTGTGGTGCGAGACGGGGTACAGCCATAACTGCGCGATTGTACATCATTGTGGGAGGAGGCAGGGAGAGTCAAAACAGAACAGGAGACGGAGGGGTCCATAGCAGGCGGCGACGCGAACCTGCACATCCAAGTGATGGGAGCCGGGCCATTGGGATCGATGCGGAGACAAGCTACACATTTGAGTATATACGTGGGCAAAAGGTCAAAAAAGAAAAACATGCTTATGGGGCGAAGACGAGGCGGGATGCGAAACGGGGACAAGACGGGAGGATGCACCGGGCAAGCACAGCGGCGGAGTCACAAGCGTAAGGGTGGGAGGCGCAGCACGGAAAGGAAAGAGAAGGGCGGCGGCGAAAAAGGACAAGAAGCACCATCCTTGCGCGTGCGCTAACAGGCGCACCAGTTCGTTCAGACGCTCCGAAGCAGCACGTTCGACGTCCAGGAGAAGAATCACTGGCTCCACAACTCCATCCCGCTCTTCCGCCGCGCCTCCTTCGTGCTCGCCTGCGACGGGTCCGGGCCCGCGAACGGATTCCGCTGCTGGTTGTTGTTCCCGATCGTGTGGCCAGCAGGAACGACGCCCGCCCCATAGAACGACGGCGCGACGGCCTGCTGTGGGGGCACGACCTGCCTCGGGGCGCCGCCCTGCGACTGCGCACCGCCGGCCGCGGCGTTGTACGCCCCAAACTGGTCCGGCTGCAGCGGGGCGTACATCGCGCCAAGGTCGTTGCCGCGGCGCTCCGCACCGTCGAACCCGGAGGCCGAGCCTTGTCCGCCCTGCTGGTTGTACGTCGCGGCGTACCGGTTGCCTGTTGTCGTCGAGTTGCTCGAGTACGCTTGTGGGGGGCTGGGGATGACGCTGCCCCCGGGCGACGCGAAGAGGTTGCTCGCGGGATCCGAGTGCGCTGCGTTCCGCGCGTTGGACAGGATGACGTCCCGCCGGTCCTCGTCGACGACCATCGCGTTCGGCTGGTACGAATGCGCGAGGTTCGACGTCGGAGGGGGATACCGACCCGCCGCGCCGCCGCCATGGCCCCAGCTCGTCAAACCCTGCGCCGCCGCAATCTCGGCCTGCTGCTGGAGGAACTCTAGCTGCGGGTACGGCTGCGCCGCGGCGGCCTTCCCCTGCTGTCTCCGCTCCCACTCTTTTAGCGCATCGTCGCGCTTGAGCACGGGAGTGAGCGCCTTGCGGCCGCCGATAACGTCCTGGTTCATGTGCTGCAACCGGGCGAGCGCGGGCGGGATGTTGTCCATTCCGTTGTGGATCGTGTTTGATCGCGCGCGAGCATTGCCGTAGTACGACTGGCCGGGGGGCGCTGGGTTCAGCTGCTGTGGCACCGTGAACCCGCCCGTGGACTGCCCGGCATAGTGCGGAACGTCCGTGTTGACGTTCAGGTGACCATGCGACGTTTGGTGTGTCAGGCCGCGATGCCCCGCTGTGTGCGTGGGGGGCGAAGCATACTGCTGAGCTTGCGGTGGATAGTTGTTGCCGCTCCCTCCCTCCTGTGACCCGCTGTACGACGACGAATGGGACTGGGCGGACGCAGGCTGCAAATAGGGGTTCCTGAAGACGTTCTGCGCCGCTTGCGAAGCCGCCTGTGCCTGTGCCGTATACGCCTGGTGCTGTGCCAGGTGCTGATTATACGACGCGGCGTCCTGGTATGCGCGTGTCCCCTTCGGCTGCGACGGCACCAGCCCGCCGTACGGCCGCTTAGCATTAGCGGCGTTGGCATTCGCGTTGGAGTTGGAGTTGGAAGACGTTCCGGGTGCACTCTGGGATGGGGCAGGAGTCGAGGCTGAGAGGGGCTGCAGGACAAGGATAGCTAAGCTCAGGGAGGAGAAGCGCGACAAAGTATAGAACCACTCACACTCCAAGGGCCCGTCCACTTCTCTGACGTGATGAACGGGTGCTGACGCGCTTGTTGCGGGGACCACCGCTCGATCGGGTTCATGTTGAGCAGGCCTTGCACAAAGTCGATAAACGCCGCACGGTTGTTCATCTCTGCCGGAGCGAGAAGGTGGTTGAGAACTCGGATGTCGCAGCAAACGTGGTCCACGTACCTTTCTCGATCTCGTGCTGCTGCCGTGATGTCGACTTGAACGACGGCATGGGTGCCTGCCGGATGATCTCGGGCAGCGAGGTGGCCTTGAAGTATTGCTTCCCGGGCTGTTCGTTTGTGTTGTGTTCCCGTGAGTACTGTTCCAGACTCTTCAGGCGGTACTTCTTGTGCCCGAACTGGTCGACGATCGTGTCAAAGAACTGGCTAGTCTGCTTCCCCATGTCGAGCATGTACTGCGGTGGCAACCTGACACGCGAAGTCAGTTATGTGGCGTACCAAGATAAGACATAGCATATACGCACCCTAGCATCTCCACGATGCGCGTGATCTGGTTATACTCGCTCGTTCCAGGGAAGAGGGGCAAGCCGAGGAACAACTCCACCGCGATGCACCCCAGGGACCACATGTCGATCGCGGCGGTATACGGAATGCCGAGGAGCACCTCCGGCGAACGGTAGAACCGTGATTGGATATAGGTGTAGACGGTCTGCCGCTCGTGACACGCCGAACCGAAGTCAATCACCTTGATCTGGGGTGATTGTAGCCTAGCGAAGTCATATAATTGTTCAGGCACAACACGGATATGCATAGACCGAAGAACGACTCACGACTTCAGCAGGATATTTTCGGGTTTCAAGTCGCAGTGAATCAGCCGCGCCTCCTTGAGCACCGTCATGGAGTCCAGTAACTGCGCAGTGAAGACCTTGACCAGCTGCGTGCTCAGTCCTTGGAACTGGTTCTGTTTGATCAACTCGTAGAGATTCGAAGACAGCAGCTCGAAGACGAGACAGAGATGGCTTTTGTGGATGAAGGAGTCCCGCAATCGGAGGATGTGGTGCTCGTCGTTCGGATCACATTGGTTGTTGAGCTACCTGAGGTGAGCATATAGGAAGACCACAATAAAGGACACAACGCACCAGCTCGAGTATCGTGACCTCCATCATACTCTGGTTGAAGTACGCAGGTTTGTTCTTCACCACCTTGACCGCCACCACCTCGTGGGTCTTCATATTCTGACATTTCACAACTTGCCCGAATGTCCCTTGACCTAAGATGTCTAGGATGAGGTACCTAACACGTGAAAGTCTATTAGCACATCTCCGCCCGGATATTGGCAGATAGACGCACTTGTGCCCGTCGTCCGTGCCTAGCCAGTCGTTCACATAGAGGATATAATCGTAATCTTCGTTGTCGTATCCATCATTGTGCACCGGCTTGCTCGGCTTTGTCAAGACTCGCCGGGGATTGTGCGTCGACTCGTACTTGAATTGCGGGTTGCAGATGTGGTATGTCTCGACAATATTCGTCGTTAGCTGTTTCAGCGGCTGCGGATGGTCGTTAAATCAGCGTCTGGCTATAGGGCATGTCTAAGAATGATACGTACGGTCATCACGGTCCCGCTGGCGTCTACCCGTCGTCCACCCGGCTGGGGGATGAATGGCCGTAGGTCTCGTTGATCACGTATGCGTCTCAAGCCAGAGGCCCTGCGCTTGGGCGGCGGTGGTTCCACGGTCATAGGCTGGTGTTCCTGTGCGAAGAACTGGGCCGAACCATGCGGAGAGTGACTGAACGATAAAGGCGTGGCCGGTTGCGATACGGACGTCTGGCGGGGATGCCGTTGCGCCGACAGACTATTCGTGGATGGAGCAGGACTTGTGGTATCCGTAGAGTAGCCGCCCGAGTACAGAGAAGGCGGTCCACCCGAATGTGGCGAGTACGCCGGTACTGGCGGCGAGACCGCCTCCCGCTTGACTTGTGAGTGCGAGCGCGAATGGGTCTGTGATTGGTATCCACCCGTGGCGAATGGTTTCTGGTCCGTTTGGTACCCACCCCCCGCAAACGGTTTCTGCTCACTTGTCTGATACGCACCTCCGATGAACGGTTTCTGCTCTGTTGTCGGCGAGTACGGGTAGGAGTTCGACGGTGGTGAGGCGTACTGTTGGGGCGAATAGGGGTCCAACAGATTGTTCGATTGCGGAGCCCTATGAGGAGACCGGGGAGCTCGCGAAGAACTGGAGTCGTGCTGTGTTTGGCTTCTCTTGGGCGTATGGATCGTTGGGCCGGCGTAGTAGGCATCCTGATACGGATCAGCAGCACCCGCAGAGCCGGCCGCATTCGATCCTCCACCCTGGGGAGCACCGGGGTAGGCAATGGGCGGCGGATAGAGTGATTGCGGGGTGTGTCTCTGGCTCGTGTCGCCGTCTACATGGAACGCACCCTCCAAGTCATCTTGAAGATGATGCCGTCGCCCCCTCGAGGAAGCGTTTGACGAGTTTCCCAGTGAGAGACTCCGAGCCAGACCGCCGGTGGAGTACGGGGACGTGTTGAGACTGTACTGCTGATCTTCATCGAGGAGCTGGTTAATGCGGGGCTGCCTTGTAGAGCTTGAAGGCGGCTGGTGGATGGGCGGCAGCCGATTCGGTGCTTGCGGTGGCGGGCCCTGTGGGTAGATATACGACGCTTGTGCCGCCGACTGGGCCGCCTGCGCCGAAGAAGAGAGGTTGTCGTGCATGGACTGGGTGTGCCAACGGGGGAGATCGAAGTCCTCGTTTGTGCCGGTCATGTAGGCTAGTGTTTCGGGTTCTGACATGTAACTGGGTGCAAAAGCGGAAGCAGAATTGGTAGAGCAGGTGGATGCAGCCCTCTCAGTGGTGGATGGTGAGCTCGCTGTGGAGGACGACGAGGACGGGAGGAAGAGTGATGAGTGAGGGCAACGAGGCCCGATCAAGGGGAGCGCCGGGTCGTCATCTGAGTTGAATCTCGCACTGCGCTGCGCCGCCCTCCTCCTGACTCCCCCCTCCACCGGTCGTCGCTGGCCTAATCGATCGTCTTATCGTCTCTGCGCTACTAGACAAATACATTGGGGGCTATATACAACAGTCTTGAATCTGGTCACCGCGCCTCACTGTGCCCAGCATCGCCTGCGGACTCGTGAGACTTCAGATTGTCCACCAATGCCCGCTCAATCGCAAGCAGCAGCTTCCCCTCCTGCCCCAACGACCCCAACGACGGCGGAATATCGATTGACAGAAAGATCTGTTTCTTGAAGCGGCGGGCTGCTCCGGTCAGGCCGACGGATGGTGGAGTCCCGTGAGGTGGCGACGATGGACACAATCAGTGCATGTCCCGCGTGCAAAATAGCGCAGAAAATCACCGAGACGCTGCGCCATGGATAACGCGGCCTCCGAGCTTGATGAGCGGTACAGCGGCGTCGCCGCCGCGGGTGTGCCTGACTATTGAAGTGGATGTGCATATATATTCAGTCGACTCGATCACAGTTGTTCGGTTGCCTCAAGCCCATTGGTGCACAAGGTGACAAAAGTGCACATACCGTGTTTCTTACCGGCATGGCGCAAGCCCAATCCTTGGCAAGACAACCCTGCAGCGGTGCAGTCTCTGCCTGATCTGGCTCGACATCGGTTGTGCCGACCCACAGCATATAAGTGTCCACGAGACGCGTGGTCTGTACAGCCAGAGCGGGGACTGCAAGTTCTGCCGATGGAAAGTATCGGGTATCGACGCGGATGCGGGATTCGATGCCCGCCATTGTGCTTTGGAACTTGCGCGATCTGCGTGATTGTGTGGACGCTGTTGTCGACGGGAGAGCAGTCTGAGAGCAGTCTGAGGGGGAGGAGGAGGACTTCGAGGAGGACCTTCCGGGCGCCTAAGTTCGCGAGTTGTGGACCTGTGACGCGCTCTTACCATATTAGGTAAGGGGCAACCGGGTCCGGAATACTCCTAGCGACTCTCCAGAGTCTGTGCCGTTTGGATGTTTTCATCGTCCTCCACCTCACCTTCGTCTGCATAGGGTAGACAAGTGGACATTGGTCGGTCCTGCAGCGACTCTACGCACTGCGGTAATGGCGTGTGGTTAGTCTTACCCCGCATACACCCAGTCATTCAACCACCACCATCTCCACCACTGTGCCAAATGTCCCAAGATTCAAACAACTTCGTCGAAGCGTTTGTCAACGATGTGTCGCCCGTGAATGACCAAGGCCAAGTCGTTTGCTACCATCGTATACTGGCGAAACGCTTGATCAGCCATACCCTCGCCAATCCTGAGCGGTACGTTCCAACTATAGCCCAAGTACGGAGCGAGTAGTTGAACATAAACACTCAGAGCATTCTTCATTTGCTCCAAGAATCTCGATACCGAGAAGTGCAAGTTCTTCAGTTGAGCACCCGTTCGTTTATCGTGGTTTATACGTCGGCTTACCGTGATGTATCCAAAGTCTGGGAGGATAACCAGACGCTTTGTTCTGTGCTGAAATCCAAGAAACAAGCAGCTAAGATGTCGACACCAGTGACCCCTCAACGACCTTCGCAAGCACATCGGGCTCTATTCTCGCGGACGCCCACCCTTGCTGCCGCAGCTCTTCAGAAACGTCCAAGGACGCCAAGCCCGACGCCGAGCTCCGGTTCTCTATCTGGACCCCTAGGCGCTGCGAAACACAGGCGAGTCGACAATACTATCAGCAATCGCACAAGGCCGAACGGTCCCACACCTAGCAGCATACCTTCTCAGCGGACACAGCCTCTTACCGATAGCGAGAGAGCGACGCAGAGTGACAGGAAGGCGGCTCGCCTGAAGAGCATACAGGATGCTCTCCTTGATGTCCAGGCCACTCCTCGTGACTCTTCTCCCGCAACTTCCCGCGGTTCATTACTGCACGACGATGTCGAAGCGATCTCTCAATTTTCCACCAGCCCGAGCCTTTCTGATGTTCCACTCCATGCTGCCCCGCCTTCCCTGTCACAGAACAAACAGTATCCGCGCCTTCTCCCAAGACATGTAGCTGACGCTCAGTCCGATGTCGGAACTTCCATCGACGCCCAGGACGAGCTTAGTGAGATGGATGACATGAAATCAAAGGCGGTGCAGACCTCGCCCATCGACGACGATAGCTCCGTTATCGAAGACTTCTGGAGCACAACCCCACCACGGAGCGTTATAGGCCCTCCTGTAACCGTCGCCGACTTCGGAGCCGGTCCCTCGCACGCGCATCCCGACTGGTCATCGAGGGTGCCGCGCACCTCGGCCGCTGAGCATGGCGCATGGTCACCGGTCGCCCCGCAGACCCCCGGTCGAGGGGGTACCTCGCGCACTTATACTCCCGGTGGGAACGACGACGACACCCACCCCGGCATGCTTCTGACTCCGCCAGGGAGTTCCCAGCCCCATATTGTCTCTGGGCCCGGGGCTGGACCGTCGACATCTCAGCGGGGAAGAACCCTTCTGCAAGAGATGCTTGCGTCGCCTACAGCCTCGAAGGGCAAGGGCCCAGAGCTTCTGAACTCCGCCAGCAGGATCCAGCAATGGCAATTATTGCAGGATGATCCGGTACGCATACGCAATTATTGAATGCCGAAGACGGAGTCCTGATGCGCCTCTTTTCCTGTTTTTCTGTGGGCTCGCATATTCCAGGAGAACCCTTTCCGCGCCGCCAGCGTCGCACGAGGGACGGCCTCCCCGGCACCGACAGCGATATCGGTGGCAGATAGTGTGGGCGGGAGCATGACAGCGGGAGCACTGTCCGCTGACTCCATCGCTTCCCACCTCGCTGCGCTGCAGAGCATTCCAGAGTATGTCGCGAAGCTCGAACGGAGGGAGAAAGCGGCGCAGAAGAGCGCAGAGATCAAAGCGCGCAAGATTTCACAACTAGAGGAAGAGCTACAGCGGTGCGTGCGCTCGTGTGGTGCAGCTCTGTGCTACTCTTGCTAACTGAGGGCCCACAAACCTATGCTAGGCTAAGGAACGAGAAACGTGCCTTGGAGGAGACCGTAGCGGCGCTGCAGATGCGCCGCTGACGGCATGCCGACTCTCCCCGCCCCCCTCTCCTCGGTACTTTCCCTCTACCCCTCTCGGTCTGGCAACTTCTAGCGCGTTCATGCTCTGCGTTCGCCCGACTTGTCGATCCTCCTCACGCTCTCCCATGCTTTGCCGCTCTCGTGTCTTACTACCATGCAACCACATCCCACGTCTCACGCTGTCCACGCTTTCGAGGGATTTACGGAATGGATAGTCGGGGCACTTGCCTCTTCGCTGTTTCCTTTCCGTCGGGTCACCCTGCCAGCCCGATTCCGCGGACTGGGGTCGCGGGCCCCGCTCGTTCGCTTTTGCTGCTTCCTTCCTCAATTATCCTTATGCTTGCCGTCGATCGTGTTCCCGGCTGGTATGTCTATCGGTATTCAATACACCAGACCGTGCACACGCGCTGACGCCCACTTTTAAAGTATATATTTGTTGTATTGCCTCCGAGCCGCACTACAGGCTGTCATGCCACCGCATCTGTCGACGTTTAGATTCAAGATTCTGTTCCCGACTAGAGCTGCCTTGGTTTGCCCCACGGATCTCGGCACTGTCATCACGAGACATGCTGCAATCTGGGGAAACTTCCGAGGTACGCGAAAGTTCGTTGCCTGTTCGTTCCTCGCGACTACGCGTCCTCGACATGACGATTCCACTCCGCTGCATGCACTTACGGCATACAGAGCATGACCGCATGGGCCGTACTGTCAGGCATCCTCGGAGCAACTGATGCATCAGCTAACCAGTGTCCGTAAAGTGACTGCGGCGTCCCGCTCCTTCGAGACCGGCGGGCGAAGCGAGCGTCAAGAAGACGATGCTCCGCGGGCTTCCTGTCACGGCGACGAGGCAGTCGAGCACATCAGACGAGCGTGGGACGACGCTGCAATGTCAGCTACACACGGGGCAACAGCAGCCGCCCGTGCTCGCAGTCTGCGTTGCAGCCTCGGCGGGTGCATGGCGGCGCGCGACCTCCGTGCTCATCGCTGTTCGCAGCCATACAACATACCGGCAGCCTTACACCGTCCGCCCCCAGCTGCCGCGCAGTAAGGTGCGCCCACAGCCTGCCAAAGAATTTGTATTGAATGGCTAAAACGCCCGAGATGCCAGCTCGCCTTCACGTCCACCCAGGGCTACGTCATCGCCGCTCGATCTCGAGCAGTAGCGGATCGACCTCCGCGACAGCGCGACAGGCGCATAGACAGCACGTCGCCTACCCCGCGAGGGGGCGCGCATGAGCGCACGCACACAGGGCCCCCGCCAACGTAGTTGCCGGTGGGCCGGGGGCTCAATCTGACATGACGCTGGGAAATTGAGGGCCCTCGACGGGCTCAGGCACAAACACTAGCATGCGGCGGGTGGTTAGCACTGGCAGGAAGGCACTGGGGCCTGCGAAGCCACCCCTGCCCTGTTATGCTCTGGGGGACGAATGCAATGGCGGTGCTAGGCAACCTCCCGGCGGCGCAGCTTGTTGGACACACCACCGTCGAGGCTCGGGAGTCTCCCCGCCAGAAGATAACGACATGTCCTGTCCAATATCCGTGGTGCAGCGCACGATGCGCCGCTGTTCGCTCACAGAGCCCGATTGCAGCTGATAATGTCTAAGAGAGGGTGCGCATCCTCTCACTGTCTAACGAGCTCTGGAGGATAATAGACTGGCGCCCGTAGACATCAAATCAATAATCACTCGCACGTCATTGTAACGAGAGTCAACTCAAAGTTTGCGTGCATGGGGCGAAGTGGCCTCTGCCGTACCCGCAAGACACACGGGAGAACCAATCCTACCGGGAGGCCCGGGGTCGGTCGCCCCCTATCAAGAGATGCATAGATGCGAGGCGCGCGCGAAGCATGAACCACAAGGCTATGGCGGATGATCAATGTGCAACCTTCCAGACGATATCACCATAGACGGAAGGCCCACTCTCAACTTCCCTCCAATGATATGAACATACCAATAAGCGAGCTCCTTCTCCAGGCACGCCCACTCCTCCCAATGGCGTGCGACTCCCACTGCGACCGCTGTGCTTGGTGTGAGCGCGCCGAAGACAGCCGGACATGTCGGGGCCCGAGTCGGAGGAGGTGTGCACGTCAAGGGCGGGGCGGGCGCAGTCAAGGTCGCGGGGGCGCAGCTGGTTGCCCAAAATTACCCGCTACCGGCCCCGACGTCGCCAGGGCTGGGGCCGGCCTGCCGCATGGAGGCAGACACGCTCGAACCGGCAACTCTACGCCGCGCGAGCGTCGAGTCTAACGGTGAAAGCCGGCGACTCGGACGCTGCCTTCGCCCACCCGGGAACCGGGAACACCCACCGTGCGCGTGGGACGCAGGACAGGTCCTGTCACATGCGCATCGGGCGGTCGGGCAGGGCGTGGGGCGGCGCGCATGGGGAGATCCATCGCGCGCTCGCATTCGATTTGTTCGGCGACAGTAAGATCGCAGGAGGCATTTAATCGTGCCAGGTCGTCTGACGATGATCACTCCGGGGAATGGTGCACGGTTTCTCATGCGTGTGTGTGTCCGGGGCGGGTGTGGGGGACGCCATTGGTCCGCGGGCCCTGCGGCAGCCGGCGGTGTGAGCGGGCAAGCGAGGACATAGGGTAGGCTACGAACACTACGGCTTCCTCATTTGTATCACCGACTTTATTGGACAAGCCTGTTTCCTCTCCTTGTGCGCCCATACGTCAATTCTGCCTGCAATACTGCGCACAATGCACCTCGTGTCCAGAGAGAACGGGAGCTTGAACGCTAACGAAGTTTTCACATCTGGTGCGCACAGTTCATACGGTTTCTCGAGAGCATAGCCATAGCGAATAATATGAACGCGTCGGTGATAGTACAGCGTATGTACCTGTCGGGGATATCTGCGCTACTACAAACTGCATGCGACAGTGCGGGAGGTTCGGTGACGGACCAAGGTCCAATGTCCAAGGCTTCAGTCCTACAAGATGAGGATCTACACGGACGAGCTCGACCAGAATCGTCCGCACGCTCCAGGCGCGGTAGCGATATACAAGCGACGATCGGGAGACGCAAAGTACCGATGGAGGGAGGAAGGGAGGTAACGCGAGGCCTAACAGAAAACCCGCGAAAACCACAATTTGAGCCGTGTCCACCACCCGCCCTGCCAGCCGTCCGTGCGCCGTTTGCTGCCCAGCCACATGGTACCGGTGCCGACCTTGAGCTTGTCGTGGTCGCCATTGACCGCCTGGCCTTCTTCGATGTCGGCTGGCCGACTCGACGAACTCGTGACGGGGAAGCGCGGCAGCGTGTTTCTGGTGACGAACGGCGGGAATAAGGTGAGCAGGGTCAGGAATTCGACGTTTGGCAGGTCGGGTGCCGTCCATGTCCGCATGTACACATCTGTCTCGTCGAAGCCGCGGCCGGAGGGTTTGCGCGCGAACAGATCGTCCAGTTCTGCGTTGGGAGTGATCGGGGTGAGGGGCTCTTCTGCAGCCGACGAGCCCGAAGTGGAAAAGCCAGTGTTGGCGGAGGAATAGGATGTCGAGAGGGTGGATGTGTCCAAAAATGGATCGCTGGGCGCGCGGGGGCGTTTCGTCTGCGTCCTGGAGGTGATCGGTGGGGTCTTCGGCGCACGTGTGGGCGTCGCGCTTTCAGAAGGGAGAGGTTGTGATTGTGACCGAGAGTGTATGGGAGACAGCGCGGTGAATGCATTGTATTGTACGGAGCTATTCGTCGAGGGAGAACGACTGAGCGATGCGGTCTCATCGAAGCCAAGAACCTATCACGGTGCGTCAGTTGACTCGTTGCCGGTCTCTTCAGTAAGGAGACATACTCCTTTGAGCACGTCTATAGCTTCCAGCATGAAGTCTTTGCCGCTATTGAACGGGCATTGCCGAAGGGTGATCAACGAAGCCAAACGGCGGGAATATAGCGATGCGCGCTTACCCCGACTCTTTGAACACTGCGTCGTCAATTTCCCACTCGATTTTGAACGGGCCCGCTCCGCCGAGCTCCTGCGGGATCGCCTGCAGTCGCATGACCGCCCAGAGGCCCTGGAAGAACGGCTTCGTTCCTGGCATGCCCATCGTGCACCACGTCCTCACGAACCGGTCGAACCGGTCGTAACGCTCCTTCTTGGCAAGCACCCCTCTGGGATCCGCGCGAGAGTGTGGCATCAGCGAGCCGCCCGGCTTCGTAGCGCTCAGGTGAGCCTTGAACTCAGCGTCACGCCGCGCGTTTACGCTTGCATGGTACGCGGAGCGAATGGAAGCCTGCAGCCGAGAAAATGGGGCGCGTTGGGAGGGAGGAAGAGTCGCGAGAGTTTGTGTCATCACTCTGCCAGCATCGTCGTCCTGCTGATAGTACCTATGACGGAAGATTAAGCTCTCGCGTACGGCAAAGGGACGCGGAAGGTCGCACCATGCGCGGCAGCGTTCCGCAAACTCTTCTAGCTCACTGCGCATCGGCCGCGACGGGGTAACAGACCGGTTATTCTTCGCATGCTTTGACGAGGGGGGTGGTGTCATCTTTCGGCCTCGGGCACCACTTCTGGAGCGTGGACTCGTGGGAGAGGTAGGAGAGGTTAAGCGTGGTGGCGGGGTATTTCTTGAAGGGGATGCAAGGGTGGGCGACGGCAGGTCATAAAGGAGTGTTTCTACAGCATCTTTTTTGCCTCGCAGCTGAGAGTTCGAGTTCCGCAAGTCGTGCGTCCTGATCGGCAATGGTGGAGGGCGCGGACGAGGGGTCTCTAGCCGGTATGATGTGGTAGACATGGTGTACAATGGATGGGATAGATTGTGCTCGAGGAGTAGGCCAACAAAGGACTCCTGCCTGCAAGTGTGTGTTCGGAGATAGCCTGGGTATGTTCAGGAGCAGACAGCACAAGGATCGTCGGATAGATGATATGACAAAGAAGAGACAGACAGGGGCCGCCGAGTAGTGTTCGTCGCCGAGATGTGCGCCGTCGTCGTCGGTGGTGGTGGGCGAGAGAGAGGAGGGGGCCTGTCGCCGACGTCGCGCAGGTGTCCTCCCAGCGCGGTCATCGCGCCGAGGCAGATTCCCGGCAGCCACGTGGGATCCCGACTATGGGCGTCTGTGGACACAACTCTACAACTCTAAACTCTCCGCCTTGGGCGCTCTCGACCACTTCGTTCGTCCCCTGATCTCTCCCTAAACTTTTTTTCGATGTTCCTCAACCTGAGAAGCCTCTCTACTTCCCTTCAGCATGCACAGGGACCCTGAAACGACTGCCTCAAGGGCTTGGTCGTGCGCAGAATATAGCTGTGCTCTCGGCGTCGCTCGCCGCCAGACTCGTAAGCCCAGACTGTCAGGTATGTTCCAGCATCCATGACGTAGCTTTATCGTCCACCATCGCCCTGATGGCTTGCAGACGGAGATTTTGAAGTCTACATGACAGCATCTTGTGCAGGGCGAGACTGAGCGGGGCATCTCGCGTAACTGACCACAACCCGGATCCTCGACGTTCCGTCTCGAAACAGCGGCGACCTTGCCGTGAAAGTCCGTCATGCCTGCCCTGCTTGCAGCTGATCTGCCCTCTCCTCTATGCCCGAGCCTCGCGGCCTCGCGCAGTACGTGACACAGCCCGAAGTAGCTTCAACGACGCGTATACTGACGTCGGTTGCTAGGTAGTTGCTAGGTTCGGCATGCATTGGCCTG
The DNA here is from genome assembly GCA_001895945.1 of Trametes pubescens. Taxonomy (NCBI): domain Eukaryota; kingdom Fungi; phylum Basidiomycota; class Agaricomycetes; order Polyporales; family Polyporaceae; genus Trametes; species Trametes pubescens. The sequence continues at coordinate 38,347 of MNAD01000136.1, forward strand.
GCATCCGCAGCTCTGCACACGATCGCTCGCCGCTTTGACCCGGTTCCTCGATAGCTGTCAATCTGGGACGAACAGGGGCAGTGAAGCTCTATCCTATCTACGCAAACTCGGCAGTCGCTCATGCCTATAGGACACCGGCGTCTCTGTTCGGTTCCCCCTTCGCTACGGTGAGCGAGTCGCGAACCAGGGTCCCCATTCCTCTCTTCCGAGTTGATCACTCGAGAGCAGCGAATGCCTTCCGTGGCTCAGCCGGCAACTCAGTGGACATTTCCATATTCTCCGGTGATCGGGAAGAAGGACGGAGGACCCGCCGCATGCTCTCTGCGTGGTGCGGGGTCCGTGCTCGTCTAGCTCATTTAGGGACCGTTCACCGTTCACCGTCCACCGCGGCGATTACGCGCAAGCTGCAACACAACGGGTCGGTACCGTGCTCGGTGACGACCTCCAGAACTCCGCGGGTATCCTTACGGGCGCATCTGCTCCACCTCCTTCGAACCCCTGGTCCGGCCGCACGACCGCCTGCTTCTCGTCTTCGCCGGCGCCCTGCTGTTGTGTGCGAGCTATGCACGAGGATTTCATTTCTTAAGGCCTCGGCCGTTGCCGGCGGAGCATTAGGATTTCTCGGCCTCTGTTAGTCATCGTGACGTACAAACGCGAGCCATTCAGCCCCGGCGTCTTCTGCGCGCGCACCAACATGCTTGCCGGGACGTCTGGGCGACTGGGCGTACGACCCTTGTTGTGTTCTCCCGCTCGCGTTCTGGTGTCGCAATGTGCACCGGTCATCCGTCGGTTTTCAATCTGACGTCCCCAAAGCTTCGCGATTTGCTCTATTGCGTTAGTCTAGGGTCCGCTGTCTTTTGTCCATCTCAATGCCTGTTTGCTGCTGACGTCCCTCCACCCCCAGGCATCAATGTGGCGTCCGAGCACATGCTGCACAACTATCTGCGGATCTCTGCTCTCTGCCGCGGGGGCTTTCGATACGGCTATCTAACTCGCTGAAGACACCGTAATTTACTAGGCACTGCTAGTGCCACCGCAGTTGTACTTCGCCCGCCGCCGCTCGCAAGCAACAGCGGGGAAATTAATGCTCGTCGGAGAGGGCGCAAACCGCTACATCCGCCGCCCGACGACGCGCAACGCGCCCGGCAGGGCGGGGGTCTCTCCATTCCATCATCTGATGCGCATCCTACAGACGTACGTACCCCGATCTGTCCAGTAATCGCTTACTACTGCTGCTGCCTATTGTACCGCCGCATACTCCCGGTCCCTGATGCGGTCACCTTCTCTGTATCTTCGCTGCGCGCCGTCGCTGTTTGTGGTTAGTCGGTGCGGGCGGCGGTGGCCCTCTTCGCGGCGGCCTGCGCTTCCCGCATCGGCGGCGGTGGTCAGCGACGTGCACGGAGCGCGCACGCCCACCTTCCTGACTCGTTCGCTGTGGCCGCTGGCACGGGTTGCGACCGCAGAACGCGTCGCGTCAACAGCTTCCGGAAGGCTGATACGACTGCGGTGGAATGCTGAGCCTGCAGGGTCTGCGCGATATATTCGCGATCGCGCCACGCGTATAATACCGCATTACGATGTCTAAGGTGGTTGTGGTCCGAGCGGTGCAGTCTGCGCCGGCCACCAAGGCTCGAGCCAAAAGCTTCGTGCGGCGGGGTGCCGTTCGGTTTACCGCCGGTGAGGCTTGGGCGACATTGCGTTTGTTTGTTTTCATCATTGCGCGACAGCCTGTCCATCTGTCAGCGCGTCAGCGGCCGCCCTTACCTTGCGCCTGTCTCTTCGCCCGGCCAGGCGAAAAGAGGAATAGCGAGTCGCTGGCTGCCGCCCATCATCTGCGCACAGTTGCCAGAGGATCGGAGGTGTTTGGCGAGCCGGACAGGCTACAAATTCGACAGGCCATCACCCGCCGCCGACTGCGCGTTACGTGAGTGCTCCGGGCCTCCATCTGCATCAGCCCTGGCCTGGACGGCCTCCCGCGCGCGCTGTCTAAGTATGTTCAGCGATGGAGCGGGTGGATCGGGGTGGAGAGCAGTCAGCAGGAGTCGGTGCTGCCTTAGCCTAGGGCGCAGCGCCCGTCCGCGCCGATTTGGGAGTCGCGATATCCATGTACGGACGCGTGCCTGGCAGTGATTGTGCGTCTGCACCCGGCACGCGCGCGGACGCCCGCTTAGATACCGCGCTGCCCGCTGCATCTTCCCCATCTTCATTTGCGGACGGTCGGGCTTGGCGGCTCGCGAGCCGCGGTCGGCAGAAGGCCGAAGGACGAGGGCCGCCCTGGGCGGGCCAGAAATTCAAACTCGAGCTGCCAATCGCGAGGGGGCTGCCGCCTGCGGAGGGAAGGCGCGAAGAGCAAGGAGGCTTTGCGGAGTCCGGACTGGGCACCGTGACTGCCTGCTCTGCGCACGCGCGCGGCATTGAATGGCGGGCCCGCGTCTGGGGGCTGAATGCATGACAGGCGCACGCCGTGACGCACTGGCGTCATAGGCCGCGCCGGCAGCCGCGAAGCAGGCCTGGGAGGGCTTCGAAGGGCGGGGGCCCGCTGCGCCGGGTGGGCCCTCGGACGCCTTAGTCTTCGTGATCCTCGCGCTCGTGCTCGAGCGCGAGCAGGGCGAGCGTGTGCGTGGAACGAGGGAGCGGGACGGGGGAGGCGCGTGAGGCGGGGCCGTGGCCGTGGTCGAGGACGCGTGCAAGGTTTGCGTTCAGCGTCCTGGCCCAGCGCAGCGTCCAGGCTCGAGCCGCAGACACAGTGCGGTGGGTGCACTCGAAGCTCGACCCGACCCAGGACACCGCCGGCACCCGCCGCGAGCCTGATCGCGCCTGCCCCATCTGGCAATGGCATATCAGATTCTTCCGCGACAGGGCCATCGACGCCGGGCGTCTGCGAGCCTAGTCCTCTAGTGGGTCGCGGAAGCAAATGTGCGCGTACAAATCATGCTGACCGCCCCCCACTGCCGCAGGCGCGATCACAGCACGACGCTCGCTGCAGCAGGAGCAATGCTTGTTCAATGTTCTGTCCCTGGACGCGCCATCGGACGCGATCGCGGGCCAGATACTCGTGCGTGAACGCGTCCTCCGGCGCACGCCTGTCCCCGTCGTAACCTATCGCCCACCGCCCCTCCGCTCGCCTGGGTTTTCCCAGACGGGGCGGCGCGCATGTGGGCTCTCGCGGCGAGCGCGCACGGGCGCACACACCAGCATTGAGAGCTCGGGCGATCTGCGAGGGTGCCGGCTACCGATCGGGTGGGACGCACTGATAGACACGGCCGTGCTCAAAAGCACCCCCCGCGTTCCCTCGGCCCCTCCGCTTGCTCCTGGCCCGTGTCCGCCAGGACGGGCGCGCGCAATAGCCTATCGGGATCTTCTGCGCGAGGCACGCGAAGCCCGCTCTCCAGCCACTCGCAGGCCTCCCCCGCTGGGGAGGCATACGGCGCGGGCCCTCTAGCGTGGGCACACAACAGTCCACCCGCCGCGATTCGCCAGGGGCGCCGCGGGCCAATGGCCCGTCGTCTGTGGTTATTGGCGGGGCGAGCGCCCCCTCAGTATCCCTCCCTCTCTCCTCAGAGAAGCTTCGGGGCCGGGTCATGCATGCGCAGTCGGGTGCTATCTCATGGTTCCGCGCGCTCGCCGGCCGCCTTTCGACTGAATTCGGTGGGTGCTCGTCATCCTGACAGGTGCTTGTTTTCTGGGGGCGCAAGTACAGCAGCGTGCTACGGACTCCCGCCGCGCGTCTGCGCCCTGCGCAGCACGACGGGCGGCTTCCTCGGAGGCTGCACGTCCAAGTCTGCCGCTCGAACACGGGCGGGTAAGGCACAGAACCGCATGCCTGCCACTTAACGCCTGCCCCGCGCTGCGTTAGAACGGCAGGGAGGCTGATCGCACCGCTACTCGACGTGGGTAGACGCGGACGGTATGTCTTCTTCTGTCCCCAAGAACAGGCGTTGCAGCAATGGTGGACCTTACTCATCTCCGCAGCAGGGCAGGAGGAGAAGCGGGTGGTATAGAAGCCGGAGGGCCCGAAGCCAGTGTGCCATATGGCGAGCGATAGACACCGATGGCCCGAACTATGCTGCTGCACGGGCTTCCGGCCAACCCCGTCTCGAAGCTGAGCAGGTCTTCTGCGGGGAGCATCAGGAGTGCTCTGCGGAACACGAAGGAAACAAGGCTTGTTTGAGAGCGCACATGTGACGGAGGGCATCCGGCGGGGCGGGGGCAGATAGAGGAAAGCGGCCGTCGTCGATCATACCACTGCACGGGCGTAGAGGCACCGCTGGGGCGTGCGTCCATGTCCAACGGTCGGTGCATATGGCAGAACGTATTAGAGACAGCGTGTTCTGCCGACAGTGAATTGGCGGGAGTAGTTGGCGAGACTGCCTGTGGAGGCAGGACCTCGACCGGGCGGCGAGCAACTGCTGCCTGCGGTGATCAACGTTAAGCTCGGGCATCGCGCCTGGGCTGAGGCCGCTAGGCGAAGAGACTCATGGAGTGGAGCGGCGAGCGGGCGCGGTTGCGAGACGCGAAGGAGGAAGGCGAAGCGGTGCGGCGGAGGCGTGTTGAGGCGAGCGGCGAGGATGCCGGCAGGGCAGCGGTGCAGAATCGGACAATTAATCTGAATAACCGGGGTTGCCGTCCGGGTGTGTGCACTGGTTGGGAAGGAGGAAATAACGGTGAGATGCAGACATGGGGGGTTCGTGGGGAGAGAACGCGAGGAGTGAATTAGAAATTGGGCCGAGGGATAACGTCAGCGGGACCGGGCTGCAAAGAGGAAAGAGGAGGGCGAAAGAGGAGGGGCCAATCGGGAGGAACGGGGCGTGGTTCGGGACGGGGGGTCGAGAGAAAGAACGGAGGGAGGAGGAGGAACGGGATGCCACGGTATGGAAATGCCACGAGCGGGGGCTGATTCGAGAGAACGCGAGATCTGGCGATGGGTCGGAGTGTGGGACGCGGTGGAGAGATGGGGGGAGAGATGGAATCGACGGCGGGTGACAGCGATGATTGATGCACGGGCGGAAAGCGTATGTCGGACGTTGAACCGTAAGAAGCCAGCGCTGCAGAGCCGTTCCTCGCAAGAGTCGAGAAGATGGGGTAATCCATCAACTGCTCTCCGCGGGAATCGACTCAGCCCTCGCGCGTGCGACCTATAAATCCACCCCGAGCGCAGGCGGGGTGGCTGTTGCCTCTATCTGCGCCCCGCCCTCCGACACAGGCTCTTGCTAGCCGACCCCTGCGCTTCCTGCAGCTGCTGCCCTGCGCACGCCGCCCATACCGCTTCCTGCCCTGCCCCCTCGCAGAAGGCAGATACAAGGATCACTGCGACTGGATCACGCCGGCCGCCTGTTGTGGACAGTGAGTGCTCTGATAAATGGGCGCAGGTGATGCATGAGCACGGCTGCTGACGAGGAGGTGAATGGCAGGAGTATACTCGGGACGCACCTCCAACGACTGAAGAGAGATGGCCCAAGCTGCCTGGCTGCCGCTTTCGGCAAGCACCGAACGCCGATCAGAATTTGGTATGTAATGGGTGATCGCGTCTGGAGAGCGACTGCTGCTCTCCGCCTATCCATCTCCCCTCCTCCCTCCTCCACAACGCCCTCCTCCGCCCCTCCCCGCCCCTTCTCCCTCCGTCTCCGCGCACGCCGCCCGAGTGCACCCGCTGACCTGCCGCCCAGATATCCTCAAGTCCGCCTCCCTCCATCGCACCCGCGACAGGAGCATGTCTCTCGACTTTCCCCCGCCCTCCCAGCACCCGCTCTACCCCCAGAACGACCTCGATCACCAGTACGGCTCTCTCTCAAATGGCAGCGACCTCTCTTCCACGCCCTCGCACCAGCACCAGTCCTCGCACCACGGCATGACCGGCCATGTGCTCGACCGTCCTGACCCCATGGACGTTTCTGATCACAATGGCTACGACATCTTCTCCGGACAATCAAACCAGCGCTTCCGCAGCGGCACCTCTTCCTCCATGTCCTCGTCCTATGGTCTCGGTGTCGACTCCATGTACACCCAGAGCCCCTTCTCCGAATCCCTCCCCCACTTCCACAACCAGAGCCCCAACCCGTACGACCTCATGGGCGGGCTGCCCTCTTCTTACTCTAGCGGCAAGCCATCCCCGCTGACGCCCAACGACTCTGTCGGATCTCTCCAGCAGTCCTCCGCGTTCCCCTTCAACGGCCAACCTAAGGACTTCCATTCCAGCCACAACTTCACCGATGTGCTCGACCGCCGCATGTCCAACCTCAGTACCGGGAGCTACGCCTCCGAGTACAATGATGAGGGATACAACGGCATAAACGTCAATTCCGGCCTCGGTCTCGGCTTTAACTCGTCTACCTTGCCGCCCTTCCAAGATCGCGGTCTCAGCCGCATGCAACAGGACTCGCGCTACCCGCCCTCCGTCATCCCGCCACTATCGCTGCCGTCGCACCTCCACCAAAACCACAGTCCGGACTTGATACGGGGCGTGAACCCTCACGCAATGCACAACTCGCCCTACGATGACATCCCCTCGTTTATGGCGCCCAATCCGCATGTGGACTTCCCCTTGCGGATGCCCGGGCTCGACGACCCCATGTCGCGTGTGCGTCTGGGCGCGGGCGCTGCAACTGATCTGCAGACCTTTATTCGGTATGTTCTGACCGCTATCTGACTGTATGCGGTTTTTGAACGGGCGCGCGCTCTCGCACAGCCCCTACCTGGATCAGTATGTCCGGACGCCGAACCGGCTCGCGTTTGGCGAGCGCACGGTCATTGTCATGTCCAGCAAGGTCGCGCAAAAGTCTTACGGCACGGAGAAGCGGTGCGTCCATTTTCGCCTTGCATTGTGCTTCGCCGAAGCGGCCGAGATCCTGACGTGTTTGTGTGATGCCCCGCCAGTTTCCTCTGCCCGCCGCCGACTGCGATCATGATAGGTAACTCGTGGTGGTCGGACGTCACGCGTCGGGGTGAGGAGCCCAAACTCTGTCCGCCGCGCGTCGTTGTTTCCATCTCGGGCGAGCCGGCGCCACAGGAGGGCTCGATCGAGTGGACCAGTGCGACCGGCAAGGCGTTCGACGTAAGCGACCCTCCGACCGGGACGACCTACATCGGCCGCTGCGTCGGTAAACAGCTCTTCATCTCGGACGTGGACGAGAAGAAAAAGAAGGTCGAGGCGCTCGTCAAGATCATGGCGCCCTCGTCCGACGACGAGCCGGAACGTGTCATCGGCACGTTCCCTAGCCGCCCCATCAAGGTCATCAGCAAGCCGAGCAAGAAGCGGCAGAGCGCAAAGAACCTCGAATGTGAGTCGCAGTGTCTCCCTCGTGTGCCCGCACTGCGGCCGCCCATCGGGCAGCGCGCGGTGGCGGTGACTAGGAAAAAGCAAGGCTAACCCGCAATTTGTTTCCATAGTGTGTATCAATCACGGCTCGACAATTTCTTTGTTCCACCGGCTGCGGTCGCAGACAGTGTCGACAAAGTACCTCTGCGTTTCGGGCTCCGGGTCATCCTTCAAGGGCTCGGACGGCGCGCCGCTCATGGGTCTCGATCAGCGCTCGCGTGCACAAACGCCTTCCTTCATCGCTCGGACGGCCAGTTGGGGTAAGGAGCATTGCTGTGGCGGCCGCTCGTTTCACGCTGACAGGTGCTCCGCCGTCAGATCCCTTCATCATGTACATCGTGGACGTCAACAAGCCCGCCGGGGGCGTAGACTCGCCCCCGCCACCTCCGCCTCAACCGGAGTACCCCTCGCCGCCACCGAACGCGATCCCGTTCACCAACAACGGCTCGCAGATCCCGGTGTACTACAACCAGACTGTCGTGCTTCAGTGCTTGACGTCTGGCGTGGTCAGCCCCGTGCTCATCATCCGCAAGGTCGACCACCAGACGACCGTCGTCGGTGGCGGCCTGCAGGACGGCGCCAAGGGCATTGCTGACCACTACTGTGCGGTCGGCGAGGTATGTGGAGACCCCGTCTCGCAGCTGCACAAGATCGCGTTCGAGGTGTTCGACCCCGCTAAGGCCGCACCCGAGCCCGCAACCACCGGCATCAGCGGCGCGTTCCTCTCGTGCCAAGGCGAGAAGGTCAACACCTTCCGCCCGCTTGAGGGCCGGCAGTGGCGGAATCCCCCGCCGTCACGCGACTCGCCAGACGCTATCCCCGCGTCTCCGACCGCGACGACGCCGACGTCGAGCACGGGCACCGCAGACTACTTCGGCTCCGGAGCAGCGGGCAGCAGCGCGCCCACGTCGCCAGACCCGTCCGAGTTCCCGTCGAACGACGGCGGGCGGGTCAAGAAGGGCAAGCGCGGCTCCGGCTCGTCGAGCGGGAGCAGCCTCTCGAAGCCCGTCTCGCAGAAGGGCCGCAGGCGACCGACGTCCGCCGGGTCCGCGGGCTCGTCGAGCGGGCGCCGCGGCTCCGGCAGCGACGCGGGCGCGTCCTCAGGCGCGCTCTGGCAGGTGGACATTGGCGAGACGAGCGTGTGGACGATCGTCGGCACGGGTGAGTGCTTCTTGGTTCGAGTCGCGGTTTACGGCGGCGGAGCGCTGATTATGCGGCGCGTGCCTTGCAGACCAGGTGCGGTACAACTTTTACGTGCCGCCCGTGCTGTACGACAGCCAGAACACGCAGAGCGGGTCGTTCCCGATCCCGTCGAAGCCGGTGACGCCGTTCCCTGCGGTCGTCAAGTACCTCCCGCCGGACCGTGCGGCGGAGGCCCCGAAGAGCAACTGCGCGTCGTCACGCGCGGTGCTCGCCAAGCCGCACCCGCACGCGTCGAAAATGCTCACGCTGTACGGCGAGAACTACTCGAAGACAGACCCGGTGACGGTGTTCTTCGGGTCGGAGCCCTCGCCGTACGTGGAGGTGAGGTGCACCGAGGTGCTCGGCTGTCTCCCTCCGGAGTCGGGCAGCACGAAGCGGAGGCCGATCATCCTCGTCCGCCCAGACGGGGTGGTGTTCCCGTCGACCGTGTACTACCCTTGAGCGAGGCTCTGCCGTTCGCTTGGTGTGCCCGCTGATCTATCGTCGTCATGTCTTGCTTCACGTCCCCACCCCCATGCATGCTTCCCTCACTCCCTCACCCCCACTTTGGAAACGCCCCACCCCGCCCCCTCGCATTGCTCTTCTCAGCCGCTTTGTTCGTCTCCTCGCACTAGACTTTCGCATGTTATCTATATGTGCCATCTCCGTCCGCATCTCTCCCTGGCTCAGGAATCATAGGCTAGCTATATGGACTCTAGGCGTTCTTCGCGGTATACCGTGTGTAAATTGTATAGTAGACTTTGCCTCACCTCTCCCGCGAGTTTTTGCATAGCGCAATGTGAATGTATGAAGTGCGCATCGCAACGCCTCGTGTGCCCCTCGCGACTGCACGGTAGCTGGAGACGATGGGTGCGCGCCAAAGCACCGGTGACGACAAGCTCGCCGGCTTCCCGCGCATCTCACTCAAGCTCCCGCTCGGGGAGGACACGACGTCTGGCGCCACAGCCGTCCGGATGTCGGGCCGGGTGTGGTTTCCTGGAGGTGCGGTGGCGCTAGACGCCCGAGCGTCGGCTAGCCTGCACCAATCCACTGCGTCTCCGGGTCACCGCCGCTGCTAGACACAACGCGGCGATGAGCTCGACCGTACTCTCTGTCCCGCAGACTCTCTGGCATTTCTATCTTGACAACCTCGTGTTCTACAAGTCCGGATCATGGGTCGATAGCGCTGCCTCGACGTTCCGCGTGCTCGCGTTCACGACCATCCTGCCGTTCATCCTCCTCACACTCTTCGTGCGTATTCGTTTACACGTACATATCTAAGAAGTGCGGCGGAACTAACCTGTGGGGTGCTTCAAGGACGTCGCCTCGTACGTGATCGCCCGCACGCTCGGGGTTATCGACGCGACAAAAGCTTCTACGAGCGGCGAGCTCGATAACGCCGACCACCTGCACGCGAACAGGCCCGCCATAGTGGTGCACGACGACAGCACGCCCACACCCTCGACCGACGCGGAGGGCAGCGAACACGCCAAGAGCCCGCTCCCGCACACGACCCCGCCGGCATCCTACTTCCGCAACCCGACCGAGGAGGAGGGCAACCTGCAGCTCGCCGGCGTTGGCACGTTCTCCCCCGCGCCCTCGCAGCCGGGCTCGCCCACGCTCCAGCGGCGCGAGTTCCTGCAGCACTCCCACTACTACGACGGCGCGCCGCTCCGGCCCGCATCCGCATCCGCATCCACCTCCGCGGACTCGGGCGAAGACGAAGACGCAGGCGAAGGCGAAGGCGAGGGCGCGGGGCATGCCAAAGCGGGGAGCGGAGCGGCCACGCCGCGGGACGTGTCTGGACTGGGGCTGAGCTCCGCGGGCTCGAGCAGCGGCGACTCGTCCTTCGCGATGCTCGACCGGGACTCTGGGTCGGAGGACGCGGGCGTGGTGCTGCGCAGGCGGTCACGGCGACCAGGAACAGGGCCCGAGGCGGAGGGGGACGGCGTCGCGGCGTAGTGAGGAAGGGAGGGATGCGGGGCTGGGGGGCACTGCGCACGTCGAGCACCCATGGCGCCGTGCGCGGCCGCGGTCAGGAGACAGGGGGCGACTACTCGTTGCGGCAGTCGTTTCTGGCGGGTGCGCGCGCGCAGGCCGCTGTATTTTTATCGCCCGGGTCGTATTCGTACACGGTACGCAAAATACACGCTATAGACACACTCGTCCGTCTGTCCGTGCCGCCCACGCGGTCCTCTAAGCACGCCCTGTCCCCATCGGTCGACACCTCCCCGCGCGGATCTGCTCGCGCGTGAGGGCTACCAACCGAATCTCAACTGATCTCGCGAGAAGACGGGCGGCTTCCAGATGAGACGCTCGGGGTGTATCCGCCTCTTCCGCTTCTCCTTGGCCTTCCTGTACCTCTCCTGGACCGCTTCTGGAATGCTGATAACGTGCTGCCCCTTGAAGTGTTTGAATAGCTGCAGCGTCGTGCATCTACTCGGCCCGCGCACAGGAGACAGGAGCCGGAAAGTTTGTTAGCAATCCGCAGCGGCGACTCGAAAGCGAGGGAGCAGACGTACGTGTTCATCACATCGGCATGCGTGATCGAGGTCTTCTGCGCGATGTCGTCGATGCTAACGTCCTCGGTCGTGGTCATGAGCAGGTCAATGATCGTCTCTGCCCAGTAGGCACGGTAGCCGAGCAGCCCCAGGTCGGAAAGCGGCTTCTCCGGGCTCCCGAGCTTCCCCTCGCGTTTGCTCAACTCGTAAGAGAACTCGATCAGGAGTTTGCCGTAGCCATGCCGTTGGTGCTGCGGGAGCGTGAGGATACAGGCGACGTTGTAGTTGTCCGCGGACTCCTTCTCTTTGGAGAAGTAGCCGACCATATGACATCCCGAGGAATCCCTTTGGCACTGTCGAGGGCGGTGATTGTTAGGCGATGGACGGCGAAAGGGGGAAAGGCTAGGTACGAGCGTACCATGACATAGTATAGGAATGGTGTTACATCGTAATATAGCGTCTTGCTGCAGGGAAGCGAAGCTTTAGTTTGCGCCGACTACTTTGGACGTGATAGATTACGCACTGGTCGAGGAAGCACTTAGAGAGCAGACTGAGGTTGCGGCAGTATCCCAGTTGTCGCTTTCCGTCGAGCTCAAAGAAGGATATGTCTTCATGGCGATATATTTCATTGCCAGGCGGATGTAGGAGGTTACACCGCTTTCGGTGTCTCGACAGCATGAACTCGGACCCGTAGTACGATAGGCAGAACTCGCAGAGGTATAGCACGGGTAGATGGGCGTACTCCTGGGGATACGGGCTGAAGTACCACGCGTCCACTTCGTGCTTGCCTATCTGCAGTCGGTTCAGGTTCTTCACGCGCGCGATCTCGGATATTGACTGTGTCATGGACCCCGACGTGCGCAGCTTCTCAATCTCCTGCTCCTTGCTGAAGGCAGAGAGGGGCGAAGGAGCCTGTGGGGTCTCGCCACCCTCGAGGTCCAGCACCTCACCCTCCGCGTCGACGTCCATCTCACCCTCCGCATCGGCATCGAGGTCCTCCTCGTCCTCATCCTCTTCCTCGTGCAAGTTCTTCCGCTTCTGACCAGTAGACGGTGCGGGCGACGCGCTCGCGCGGGCGGACGCTGGAGTAGAGGGTCCCGGCGTGCCAGGCTCTGTCTTGATAGACTTGCCGACGGCGAGCGCATTCGCGGTGGCCGCACGCTTGAGGAGTGACTGCTGGCGCTGGTTCTTCGCAGGGGTCTTCTTGCCCACAACCTTCTTCGTCGCCGACGACGCTTTCGGGCGGGGCCACTCGAGGTCCCTGCTGAGAACGAGGCGGGTGCCAGAGACCCAGTCGTCCAGGCGCTTGTTGAACTGGTCCCAGTGCACAAAGAACTCGAGGCGCTCCTCGGGCCTCAGTGGCTCCTCCTGCTTGACCTCTGCGCGCAGGCGCGAAACATATGGATTGACGGGCTTGTCGCGGATGGAGAGGATCTCAGCGAGCCGCTCCTCCTCCTGGCCGTCGGGGCCGGGGCGGCGGATGTAGAGCTTGCAGCCCACGGAGACGGTCTGGGTGAATCATGTAAGCCATGCGCTGGCTGTGGCGCTAAACAACGGTCGCCGTCGTCGTCGATGGCGGGCTCACCTGGATGCTGTACGTCCCGCCGGGCGTGATGGGTGGTGGCGGCTGCGCGCCCTCGTCTTTCGGTGCGTGCGGGGCCATTGGGGTGTTGGAGTCTGCTCGAGTGCGTCGCGGAGGGCGTTGGCCCCCTCGTATGTTACGCTTTCTCGACATGTTATGTAAGCGGGCGTTCAGTTACAATAGGTAGCGCCCGCGTGCCGGAAGCGCTGAAGATATACTTTTCGCGAGGCAAAGATCTTTTGAGCACCCTCCTCTCATCTCGCTTTGAGCAGCCACAACCGCTCAGCTGCCATGGACGACGACATTGTTCTCAACTTTGCGACAGAAGATGTCGTGAAGTCGAAAGCAGGCCAGGGACAGAAAGGCGGGCGGTGGACGGACCGGTAAGTCCCCCGCACATCTACCCTCAGCCACTTCCTCATAGCCCGCAGGCTGAAAGCTAAACGAGTAGCCAAACGCAAGACGCGTCCTGAACCGTCTCGCTCCTCTGCATCAAACGAGGGCGCCGTCCATGCGGTTGAAGCGCGTCCCGCGAAACGGCCGCGGAAGGAGCCCAGCACTGCACATGAAGAGCACGACCAGGAGCGTGCGGGCGCGGGTGCCGCATCCACTGCCCGCCCTGGACAAATCATCTCCTCGCTGTTTACATCCAATCCCAAGATTGAGCAGCACGCCCCGCGCTCTTCTTCCGCCGTCTTCGCAAAGCCGAGTAATGCGCCAATCGACTCTTCTTCCTTTGCCGGGCTTGGGCTCGACCCGCTCATCGTCGCACATATGGCTGGCAAGATGAGCATCGAAGCGCCAACGTCTATCCAGCGGAGTGTCCTCCCCGCGCTCCTGCCCACTTTGGAGGACCCGGCAGCGCGGGATGTTTTCATCCAGTCGCAAACAGGTTCTGGAAAGACCCTGTCCTTCCTACTCCCCATCCTCCAGGACCTCCTACCACTTAGCAAGCTCTCGTATATCGACCGCTCAATAGGCACGCTCGCGATCATCATTGCGCCTACGCGTGAGTTGGCCAAACAAATCTCCGACGTGCTGGAAGCACTACTCCAGCTCCGACTCCGGGCCCACGACGAAAATGCGGAGGACGCTGCGCCGCGGTTAACCCGCTGGCTCGTCTCAGGCTTGCTCACTGGTGGCGAGAACCGGACACACGAAAAAGCGCGTCTACGCAAGGGCGTGCCCATCCTTGTCTCTACCCCTGGACGACTGCTGGATCACCTGCAGAACACTTCTTCGTTCAACGTCGGCAAGTGCAGGTGGCTGGTCCTTGATGAGGCCGACAGGCTCATGGAGCTTGGCTTTGAGGAGACTATCCAAGGTATCCTGAAAGGGCTTGACGGGCGGCAGAAATTGGCGGTGCAGGCCGTAGAAGAGGGAAAGAGCATGGAGGCCGGCGGGTGGGACTGGAGTCGGACAAGACGCACGATTCTCTGTTCGGCGACCATGCGCGAGGACGTCCAGAAGCTTGCCGGCACCACACTCACCAACCCCATAGTCATCAAAGCGCTGTCGGATGCGACGGAGACGGACTTGCAGACGATCGTTCCCGGGAGCCAGAAGTTCACGCCGCCCTCGCAGCTCTCGCAGAAATACGTGGTCGTGCCGCTGAAGCTTCGGCTGGTCACGCTCATCGCGCTCGTGCGCTCACTGCTGGCGCAGTCGCAGAACAAGAAGGGGACAAAGATCATCGTGTTCTTGAGCTGTACGGACTCGGTTGACTTTCACTGGAATTTGCTCGGTGGGACGTCCATGGGAGACGATGCCGACGAGTCTGGCTCTTCGGAAGAAGAGGAAGAGGCCGAGGTTGACGAAGCTGAGGACGAGGCCGCTTCGGACGCAGAGGGCTCGCAATCCTCACCAAAGCAGCCGAAGAGGAAGAAGCTGGTGAAACAGCGGGTGGAAGTGAAGTCTGATCTTCTCCCCGACACCTCCATCTATCGCCTGCACGGTTCGTTGCCCCTGCCGACTCGTTTGGCATCCCTAAAGGGCTTCTCGGCCAACCCTGCCTCGTCGAAGACGCCTATCGCACCTAACTCCATCCTGCTCTGTACATCCGTTGCCTCCCGTGGTCTCGACCTTCCGCTCGTTCGTGCTGTCATCCAGTACGACCTGCCGACAGAGGCCGGTGCTACCGAGTACGTACATCGAGTCGGACGTACGGCGCGTGCTGGTAAGGGCGGCGAGGCGTGGAGCTTTGTCTCCCCGAGCGAGACGGAGTGGGTGAAGTGGGTGCAGGACAAGATGCAGGGCGACGACAAGGACGGGGAGGGAAACGTCACGTTGGACGGAGTCTCGATGGACACCGTGCTACGGAAGGGCTTTGGTGGAAAGGGCAGCGAGCATGAGTCGCGTGCGACGGAGGTGCAACTATCCTTCGAGAGATGGGTATTGCGCAACAAGCCGGTTAGTAGTATCATTTTATCCTCTCCGCCGTCGATAATAACACGGTCCTTCTGCAGAACGCGGATGTCGCAAGGAAGGCGTTCCAGTCGCACATGCGCGCCTACGCGACCCACCCGTCAGACGAGAAACACATCTTCCACATCCGCCATCTCCACCTCGGTCACCTGGCGAAAGCATTCGCATTGCGGGAAGCACCTACCGCGTTCAATAAGAGCGCGAAGGCTCCCAAGGCGAAGCCGTGGCAAAAGCAGAAAGACGCCGCGCACAGCGCGTCCGCAGACGCCAAGCCATACCGGAACAAACGGCACATAGCGGAGGGAAGTGATGACGAGCAGGATGTCGCCGCGGCCGAGAAGCGGATGGAGCAGGTCGTGCGTGCACAGGGTCGGTTGACGAAGAAGGGGGGCAAGATGGTCAGTTCCGGGACGTCCGAGTTTCAGATCGCGGGAGGATACGACTTGGAGAGGCTGGTCAATCGGACATAGTGTTGCTTTCGTTGTATATCTGGTCACAGTACTATCATTTTCACTTGCGACATGCATACACTCCACCAAATGCGCTATGCAGCATATGTTGCAATGCAGATCATGTTCCCGGCGGCCCGCGCCGTGCCCATGGTTGCGTACATGAGACGGCCGAATCACTTGCGTTCGTATGTTAGAACTACATCGCTACCCTTCCAGTATCCCTCGGCTTCTCCCACCTGCGGACAGACGAGAAACGCGTTATGCAGCATATATTGCAGACATGTAGCGCAGACCCAGTAGGCTGTGTGGCTGGGTCCAGTGGTCGAGTGATACGCGCAGGGGTGGCCCGGGTCCGGTCCGCGATCGAGTCGCCACGTCTGCTCGAACTGGGCGCCGCGTAGCGGTCGCGAAGCCATCTCATCTCTCTTTCTTCCCCTACCACCAGCCATGTTCTTCAGTAGGCTTACCCTCGGCTTCCTCCTCGTCACCGTCGCCGCGTTCTTCTGCGCGCAGTCCGTCGAGGCTGCTAAGGGTCCCAGGATCACCCACAAGGTCTACTTCGACATCAAGCATGGCGACAAGGACATGGGCCGAGGTGCGCAGGCTCGCGCCGACGTGTCCCGGTGGCAGTTGAGGAGCTAATCTGACTCCTTTCGCAGTCGTGCTCGGTCTGTACGGCGGTGTACGTATCGATCCACTGGTAACGCAGACTGCGAGCATTAATGTCGTTGTATAGACCGTCCCCAAGACCGCTGAGAACTTCCGCGCCCTTGCCACCGGTGTCAAGAAGGACGGAACTGCTCTTCCTGAGGGCTTCGGTTACAAGGGCTCGAAGTTCCACCGTGTCATCAAAAGCTTCATGATCCAGGGTGGTGACTTCAGTGAGTGCAGCAAATCTACATGTTGGAGCTGTAATCCTAATGGCCGTATTGCTTAGCTCGTGGCGACGGCACTGGCGGAAAGGTTAGTGTATCGATACTTCCAGAGATCAATGTATGAATGCCTTCCGCGCAGTCCATCTACGGCGATCGGTTCGCGGATGAGAACTTCAAGCTCCGCCACACTCGCCCGGGTCTCCTCTCCATGGCGAACGCAGGCAAGGACACTAACGGTATGTTACTTCTATTGGGTGACGTAAATCTCAGGGCTGATATTGTCTGTGTCTTAGGCTCTCAATTCGTAAGACACACTCATAGGGTATCTCATTGCCTATGTCTAACCTTCACACTTTAGTTCATTACCACGGTCATCACGAGCTGGTTGGACGGTAGACACGTATGTCATCTCGAGTCTCATACTCTATCAACTAGTCTAACATGTCGCAGGTTGTCTTCGGCGAGGTTCTCGAGGGTATGGACATTATCTACGCTATCGGTAAGTTTTAGTAGGCACCTCGTATGTGATCACGTATTGAGTATTGTGTACAGAGGACGTGCCCAAGGGTGCCCAGGACCGCCCCGTCGAGGATGTCGTCATTGCGGACTCTGGCGAGGTAATACCAGTTTCATCGATTTCCTATCGACCAAGTCTAACATACTTGCCCGCAGCTCCCCGTCGAGTCTGCCACCGCCGAGTCCAAAGAGGTGCCTACCCACGCTGAGCTCTAATGCTCGGTTTCCTTCGGAGATAGGCAGTATATCAATGAAAATCGCTTCGTTGTTTACAGGGTGATGTACTCATCGAGACTGCCGCTACGCACGCCGAGCCCACTGCGGGTGCGACCTCAGGAAGCGAGACGACCGGTGTTGCTGTCCCCGCCGCCAACGAGACTGCCAACAAGGAGGCCGCTGCTACCACCGTGAAGCCTGTCGAGGATATCTCCGAGCCCACGGGCTCTGCCTCTTCCGAGGGCTGGGTGGATGTGCAGGAAGGCTGGGGATTCTTTTCGTACCTCTTCTTCCTGCTTGTCCTGGTGGGAGCTGGTTTCGCCTTCTGGCGATACAACGGCGCCAGGTACGTCAAGCTCGTCTTCAGTGGGCGTGAGCGGGCACACTACCGCAAGGTTCACGAGGAGGTGTAAACTGCTACCTCTGGAAGGATAGCATGTCGTATGACTCGGTGGTGTTTAGTTTACAGTCCCCCTGCTTCGTCTTTCGTTCAACATAGACATTCCTTTCAAACTTGAAGCTTGAAGCAGCACAAATCATCGTGCTATTGAGCAATGCGGAAAGGTACTACGAAATCGAAACCCGGCGAGGCAAATAAGGATATAACAACAGTGACAGCGATACAATGTGCACCAGCAAGACAACTTCACGACGGACGATACCCTCCTTCACCTAGTCCTCTCTCTTGATCTTTGAGCTTCGCTCCAACCCGTACTCCTTCATCCGATCGCGCATGTATTTCTCCAGCTTTGTCGCACTCCGGTGGTAGACAGTGTCCTCGGGATTGTACGAGCGGCAGTTGTCGAAAATGAGCTGCGCGTCGTCGATGAACGCGTCCACGTCCGTATACTGATTCGTGTACAACTTGTGCTCCATGGTGTTCAGATCTGCAACAGGCGGCATCTGAGACACGCAAGCCATTCGAGAGCAGGAGAGACATACCCATGGGATGCAGGATGACCTCGTAGTAGTCCGCGACCTCCTTCGCGTTCACGGGCTGGAGGAACGGCCATGCCGTGGAGTGGCCCTGCAGGTCGCTGAGCAGCTTCTCCATGGCGGCGCGCTCTGCGTTGCGCCCCGTCGGGCGCACCGGACTACAGAGGGAAACACGTCAGCGGCCTATCCTGTGGCGTCTATTGTCGAATCTTGCGTACGTCGTCTGCATGTCTGGCGTCCATCCGCTCTCCCCTGCGAGCAACCGTCAGCGTCCGTTGTCTCGCCGAGTGTTCGTGCAGCACTACTCACGCAACCCAGGGATATCCTTCGGATCGACCCTGACCCCGTCGCCCTTCCCGTCCTGGAACTGCGACAGGCCGTCGTACACGATGTGCGACCTGCTCTTCTCCCTGATCTTCGTGAGCACGGCCTCGCGCTGCTGCGCGGTGATCTCGCGCCAGCGGAGGTAGTCGACCTGCGGGAGGAGCTTGCACTCCATGATCGTGCCGCCCTCGTAGTCCTTGATGTACCCCGCCCAGCGTGCGCGCGGGAGCGTGATCTCCTTCGAGAAGCCCTGCTTGCGGAAGTAGCCGACGGCGTAGTTGTCCGCGTACGTGAGGAAGTACATCATGTCCGGGTACGTCTGCCGGATGTGCGCCTTGAAATGGTCCATGAGCATCCCGCCATATCCCTGTGCGTGTATCGTCAGGCGGTGCGACCGAGGAAAGACAGGGAAGAGTCGCTCACCTTCACTTGATCGATGGAGGCCGTCGCAAAAAAAACAATTTCTGCGAACCCGCGATGTGGAAAGGGGCGGTAGCATATGCCGCCGACCACTTTGTAGCCACGCTTGATGATCCCGAGGCACTTCGAGTTTGTATCGAACACTAGCCGCGCGATGTACTCCCGCGGCATCTTCGGTAGCTGCTTCTGAAACAGCGTCTTCAGGCCGGTCAGGATGACAGAGGAGCGGGATTGTCGGTCGTTCTCGACCGCGACTACTCTTATAATCCCTTTTCGCAGTTCCACGTATGCAGCCTTTTCCTGCTTCTCCTGCTTTCCGGCAGGCTGTTCAGATCATGTGTGAGGCACCCTCTCGCTATCCTATGGTCCCACACGCACCGTAGCAGAAGCTGGCCCTGACGCATCGACCGTAACGCCCGTCGCTAGACGAGACAACTGGCCCTCGTCCATCTTGTCCTCGACCTTGACCTGTGATCCGCGGCCGTTCACGCCTTTAGACCCTCTCTGCATATGTGCGCGCTCTTCTTCGTTTGGCGGGGGGATGTTCACAGGGGCGGTCTGTGCCTTTGCCTTCATGCTCGACACCTGTTTCCCGCTTCTTGCGCCGGTCGCGCGGCCGCCTTTTCCACGCCCCTTCGGCTCGGATGGCTTTGGTACGCCTGCGGCGAGCGGTCGCTCCTCTTCCTCGTCCTCATCATCCTCTTGTTCACTCAGTGAGGAGTAGTCAACCGATATGCGGCGTTTCTTCGTCGGACGCTCGACGGTCTCACTCAGGAATGAAGATGCAGGAGATTGGGGGTGTTTCTCTGGTGATGATGGTACTGCGCCCAGCGTTAGGTGGCGGCATGGAACGGGAGGGAGGTTTGGACATACCCAGCGCGTCCAGCTCCTCGGAGAGAGAACTAGCGGGTGATTGTGGCTCAAAGGGGACCAGTTGCTTGCGTAGAGAGTCGATATCCCCGTCCGAGTACTCGAAATCGAGGAGTCTCCCGGAGTCCTGGAGAGGTGGTATGAAACGGCACGCTCTCACGATGGACGCCGGAACAACGTACCTTTGGCAGAGGAATAACAGAGAAAGGACGATGCGTTATTACCACGCGTCAGTAATAGAACGTGTGGGTACATACCTCTAGTAGCTCGTCCAGTCGGACAGCGACCCTTGCTCTTCGCGTGAACTCCTCATGGCCCAGGCTTGAGGGGTCCGCGCCGTGCGCGTATACCCCGTGTCCACATGCACAGCGCTCCAGGTACTTCGTTGCTGGCGGCTCGTCGTCATCGTCCGACTCGTTCCCGTCCGGGATGTCCGGGAACACGCGCCAGCCAGGGGGAGGGTGTAGACCAGAACATGTCGGGCAAGAAGAGCACCGAGAATGGCGGGCGATTTTCAGTGACAGATGCACGTCCGGAAGAAGGGGTATCTCATGCGAGGCGGGGTATAGTACTTTCATATTCTGCCAGCTTTAGACCAGATGTACGGGGTTAGGAGGTCGACGAGTAGTGGGACATGGAGGAGGATGAGGACGTCGCGGTGTCTCGCTAGCCCACACCGGACCGCGAGTGTCGGGCGTCTATATTAAAGGAGTGCACAGCCACCGAACGTTCCCGACTCCGATACGAACAAGGAGTCTGAGACTCGTTCAGCTTACTGAGGGCCACAGTGGCCGAGGCGTATTTCCCTGCATAAGATCATGGTGCCTGTGTTTCCGTTTCGAATCAGTATTAACCATTCACTGATATCAAAACGACCACTGCTCATCCAGAAGACTTTAGCATATGATATCATACTCCGAGCCAGTACTAGTACAACACTGCTAGAACTCGGAATTTCGGCGTTGAACCTCTCATTGAAACCGTAGAACATGCCCCAGCTACATCCCTGATCCTGAATAAACGCCGCTATCCGCTGTTACCTACTAGTTACGAGCGGGAGCCCTACTTATCTCGAGATCGACGACGGCAGCAAAATCCCCCAGCACCTGGCGGCAGAGCGAATCCGTAGCTTCATTCCAGGCTATGTCCGGAATAACGCTGATCTTCACCTTGCGAAGCCGCCGTGCACCGTGCCTGGTTCGCTGCGCAACACAGCCGAAGACCACGGCGGCCAGCTGCACGCCGTACATCCGACCCTTGAAGCTGAGGCTGGCGAGCCGAGGGCAGACCGCTCCCTCGCCCATGGCCGATTGAGAGCCCAGCGCCGCGATGAGGGCGTACAGGGAATCTGTGCGCTCTGCTTGGATGTCCTCGACCTCGATAGCCTCCAAGTCGGGGAAGCGGTCGAATGCGGCGGCCCACATCTTCTCCGTGGCATATTTGAGATTACCGGCGACCTTGAGCGTGTACACCGGACAGCTTTGGAAGAGGCCGAGCGTCTCGACCATGGATCGGAGCAATTTCCCGTCGCGCTCCCAGGTGGGGTCGTAGCGACTGGAGGGGATGCGCTGGAGTTCCATGTCGAAGGCGACGTTCTCAGGGTTTCCGTATTGGGAGATTGCGGAAATGACACGACCGCAAGCGTCGTCCTCGGTGTCGCGAATTCTGATCTCCGTGGTGGTGCGCATGATCTGTAGATTGCTCGTGTTGCTGCGGAGCATCGCGCGGAAGTCGCCGACCTCTGGACGTTCATCGACGTACCCAACAGCTATGACATTGGTGCGCCGGGGAATGATCAGGTGGGACAAGATCTTCCCCACAATACGTGGCTCGTCGCCGAACCAGACCCGCTTGAGCCGCGTGCGATGCTCCAAGGATACAACCGGCAGAGGGTGGGTAAGTGCTGATGTCGAAATGTCGATGTAATTTTCCACATAGAGTTCCTCGAGCAGGATAGCGGCGTCCAAAATGTCGAGGAGACGGCCCAAGGGAAGGCGATGCGTGTCTTTTTCCTGGTGTTCGAGGTGAAGGAAGCGTAGGTGGCGACACAGTGGCGTGTCCAAGGTGGCGAGGGTGTCCCGCAGCATCAAGGTGTGCAGCACTGGGAATGCGGCAGCGCGAAGAGTATACGTGTATGGTCCCGGGGACCGAACTCGTTCTCCAGTGCTTGCAGAGTATTTGCCGGATTCGATCCGGAGGTGTGCGAGGTGGGGCATGATTTCTTGCGCGAGCTGACGGTCGAGGGCGACGTGTATGTCTGCATCTTTCGGGAAAACACATAGCGACTTGACGGTCCCCCCGAATGGAACTGGATTGCTGGGTTCTGGTGTCTGTATCACTTTCTCCCTGTCAACATACAGAGCAGCCAGATTACCAAGGCGACATATGATAGGGAACTTGAAGGTCCTCGAAGCTGCATCATAAAGCGCGATCTTTATTACTTTGATTGAATTGGTCAAGTAAAGGAACGTTACGCACGAAAGCTCTTGTCCGGGACCCACGCACCATGGAATTTCAGGTTCTGGCGAGGCATGCTGTTCGATGGAGGGTAGACGTGGTGGCAAAGTCAAGTAGGAGCTAAGTGGTTTCGGAGATGAGGCACTTCCACGGGTATATATGCAGAATAGAGTGATTGTCCCGGTCCCGCTTTGACCACTCCTCGAAGCAAAGCGTTCTGCAAACTTGGACCATGCAGTGGGGCCGCGGCCATAGTCGGCATTGTTAAGGGACACGTCACTTTGGAAGACGGTGCCAGTGGAGGACTGGTGGGGTGTAAGGGCGTAACACACTAGCATATTCGTCCAGGCCTAAGGTGAATTGTATCCAGATGTTCAGCGTTGCGGTGGAACCCGGGTCGTCAATCCGAGAGTGAGTGGAAGAGCAGACTCGGAAGGCGCTGATGCGGGAAAGGGGCCAGAGCACCGCCACACCGCCACATGGATGGTGCCAAGACAGTTGCCACCGCTTTCAACGCCAATTGCTCGTTCGAGTCTGTTCCTCCCTCCCTCGTTGCCCTTCTTTCGCATTTGTCTCCCCTTGCACCGAACATCACCGCCAGCCACAGAATACACAGGAAAGCGACGCTGTGCACGCTTATTATCCTTTCCCTGTTGGAAATTGTGAGACCGCGCCCGTCGCTTGCGTCCGCCCGACGTGATGCGTGTGGCAGATCGTGGGGTGCCGCAGTCCGACTCGGAGAAATCGGGAATGTGTGTAAAGCGTCGACTCGAGTGACACACTCTTGTACGTGCACGTCGGTCGAAGGGCATATGCATCGACAGGTGTGATCGCCTGGATTCACTTCCAACCTGCTAATGAACGGTACAGAGTCCTAGATATGTACCTGACCTGCAGATTCTTGTCACGGTCGTCGTGTGCGCGCCGGGGAGCGCATTGATGCATCGGGCGGCCGCGTCGCGATGCAACAACTGCCAGTCCGCATGGGGAATAGAGCCGTCTCGCCGTGGCGGTACAGATCGGGTGCAGAGTTCATTACCGCAACGCGCCGCCCGAGAACGTGTACACAGGGCAAACGCTCGACGGGCGCATCGTATCGATGAGGTGCATGCTATAAAATGATTTATAGCGTGATGGCGCTGCTGTAGGTCTTGTTCCCGTCCGCTCTTGCTCTTCTGCGGCATGGTGTTTCTTTCTTCCTTCTTCTGCCTTGCCGGCGCCGTTGTTTCTGTTCTTGGCTCTGAGCCCCAGCTCTCCCCCCACGTCCTCCACGAACACCGCCGCTCATTGCCCTCAGGATGGTCTCTCCACCGCCGCGCTGACCCAGAGACCACTCTCCCGCTCAGCATTGCCCTTGTCCAGTCGAATATCGACAGCCTCGAGGAGTACCTGCTCGACATTGCCGACCCCGACTCGCCCAACTACGGGAAGCACTGGACGCCTGCCCAGGTCCGCGACACCTTCCGGCCCTCACAGGAGTCTATCGACGTCGTGCACGCATGGCTCACGACTGACGGCGTGCACCCCGAGCGCGTGCAGTTCAGCCCGGATGGCATGCACCTGCGCGTGAACGTCAGCGTGTCCGAGGCGGAGCGTCTGCTCGCGACCGAGTACTACGTCTATCAGCACGAGGACGGCGCGGAGCACCTCGCGTGCCAGCACGGGTACCACCTCCCCGAGCACGTATCAAGACACGTCGAGCTCGTCAAGCCGACCATCCAGTTCACCTCGGCGAAGCCCTCGGGCCCGGGTGTTAGCACCTCTATCAAGCGCTCTGATTTGGGGCGTATGCGCGCCCGGCGCTCGGGTGTTCACAAGCCTTCTGGTGTCCCGACGCACCCTGCGAAGGTTTGGAATCCGTCCTTGGAGCGATCTGGACGTGTCACTCACTTTGCCTGCACAGGCCGTTGAGGGCAACTCGCTGGACCATTGCGACGAGCAGGTCACACTGGACTGCCTTCGCGCGTTGTATGACTTCTACTACGATCTCCAAGTTCCGGACCAGAACTCGATTGGCGTAGGTAGGTGCAGATCTCATCCCGTGTCGTCTGGTCACGCACGTTAATCCTTTGCTGACGCTGCTTTTCAATCAGTGGAACTAGGCGCCCAGAATTACAACGGCCATGACCTCGACCTCTTCTTCAAGAAGTTCAATGAGGGACGTGTCAACGACCGGCCTAAGCTAATCAGCATCGACGGCGGTGAGCCTCTCATGAGCTACACACTCAGAACAGGAAATTGACGTGCAGTGATGGGCGGACAGGCAAAGAGAATGTCACACAGACGGACGACGACCTGATCGGAGAGGCCAACCTCGATTTCGAGCTCGTGATGGGCCTTTTGGATGTTGCGCAGCCGGTCTACTTGTACCAGATTGGCCGGGGTGAGTGGTGCATGGGGACTGTTTCTTTGCCGAGGGGATACTGACAGCGTCATAGATGGCTTTGTCGACGACCTTCTCTCCGCATTTGACACCCAGTACTGCATTGACATCGGCAGTGAGCGCACCCTTCTACTTTCTCCGCGAGCCGCTATTCACGTCTGCGCGCGTTACACTAGCCAAGCATTGCAAGGACAAGCCGCACACGAACGTCGTGTCTATCTCCTACGGGACCGGGGAGGACGGCCCCCACAACGAGATGATCCGCCAGTGCAACGAGATGGGCAAGGTCGCGCTCACAGGCGTCACTTTCGTCTACGCGTCCGGCGACAACGGGCCCTCGAACGCCGGCGAGTGCTTCGCCGCGAACGGCACCGAGGTCGACGACGTGGGCAACTTCTTCCCCGACTTCCCCGGCACTTGCCAGTATCTCACCGCCGTTGGCTCCACGCAAATCAACACCGGGAGCTCCGTGAGTCGCCCTGCGCCCTCTTCAGGATAATGGCGAGCGTATGCTGATGTCTGATGTCTACGCAGCCTTACGACCCGGAGAGCGCGACGGCGGATTTCGCCTCGGGCGGGGGCTTCTCCAACGTGTTCGCGCGGCCGCGCTTCCAGGAGCGCCACGTGGCGCGGTACCTCAAGAACGTCGAGCTGCCCTACGGACCAAACGTCTTCAACCGCACCGGGCGCGCATATCCCGACGTCGCGGCCAACGGGTGAGTCGCTCGCAGACTACGGGGAATCACACACGCTGAACAGACCGTCATGAACCGCAGCTGGAATATCACGGTGGTCGCGGACGGGGAGTTCTCGACCAGCGGCGGAACGTCCGCCTCCGCGCCCATCTTCGCCGCGATGCTTGTTGCTGTGAATGACGCGCGCATCGCGGTGGGCAAGAGCCCCGTCGGGTGGATCAACCCAGCTGTACGTTCCCCTCCCCCCCAGCTATCTACACTGTGTATGTAAACTTACGCTGCTCTAGATCTACTCGCACTGGTTCGCGAGCGTGTGGAACGACATCACGGACGGGTCGAACCCGGCGTGCGGCACCGACGGGTTCCCCACCGCGCCTGGCTGGGACCCCGTCACCGGCCTGGGGACACCCAACTTCCCGCGCATGCTGGCGCGGTTCTTGGCCCTGCCCTGATGAGTCTATCTGACCTGCTTTGCGCCGCTTGTTTGGTTGCTTTGGACGTTATTATAGTTGCTGCACGCGTATATATTACTTGTCTAGCCGTGTGGCTAATGTATCTAACAGGATTCGAGGAGGGATACTACTACAGTGGGATGATCCGTCTTTACTTATACTGGCGCTTCGGCGACACGATGAATGCTATCACATCCTTAACGACAGAGAGAACGGTCGCCGGGACTGGAGAATATGGCTACAGCTGGTGAGGTGGTACAGACTACAAACGGCCGCGAGCCGAGCACGTTCTACATGCGGTCTTCAAACATTCAATCCCCTTGCACCCCGAGACGTTCGTTCAAGCGGGAATGGAGTGTAAAAGAGAAACGCGAGGCTGGTCTATCTCCGAAGACCCCACCTGAGGAGGAGGCGAGACAGTGTCAGGGGTGAGGTATACGTGACGGAGCTCGAGCTCGACGTCGTGCGCCTCGCAGGCCGCAAGAGCCTGGCGCCAGCCGGCGGGCTCCTTCGTCCCCGCGTTGACGACGATCTTCTTCCGCGGCGCGTCCGCGTTCTCTCTCCTGAAAAGGCCCAACGCAAGGGCAGATACGATGTTCCAGCCCATAAGCGAGGAGAAATGTCCGATCGTGGCGAGAAAGTGGATGGGTGGTGCCTCGAGCGTGAGGCGCGTTACGCTCGGCGGGGTCGAGAGGCACTTGAGAATGTACGGCGTGTCGAGATGGATGTGCGTGAGGTCCGGGAAGAGCGAGGGTAGATGGTACGAGAAGCACTCGACGTCGTGAGTGTGGCCGGACGCGTAGTGGTAGTTGTGGCAGACACAGCGCGGGTACTCGTGGATGCGTAAATAGGTGACGCCACGCATCGGATCAGTGGGCAGGATGTACCGGTTGATGTGTGTGTACGTCCAGAGGAGGTAGAGCGCGCGTGTCGTGGTGTATTGGGAGAGGAACTCGAAGAGCGGGCGGTAGGGGAGGACGAAACGGTCGTTGGACGGGAGCTCCTTGATGATCACCGAGACGTGTTTGCATGCGGGAATGTAGGACGGGATACGCGCGTAGTCTGTGGAAAAGTAAAAGCCTGTCGAACTGGGGCAAGTCCAATCCGCGAGGACGATGAGAAGCTCGGACCGCTGGAAGTAGTCGCGCGCGGCGGGCATGGCGCGTTCGACGTCCTTTGATTCCGGGTCGAAGCCCCAACGCCGTTTTACGAGTAAGCGGTAGATAGACAGGTCCAGAGGGGTCTGGATCATCACGCTCCGCAGGGCAATGGACGCCATGGCGTCGCGCCAGGTGCGGGAAACGAGAGAGACGTCGCGGTATAGATTCCACCGGTTACCCCACTCGTAGTCGACCATGGAGAGCCATGCAACTTGTACAATGTAGTGAATAAGTTCGAGGGGAAGGGTGCGGGGTCGCAGAGTTGGCAGAGGAAGAGCCATTGGTCGACCACTGCGCTGTATTTGTTACAACGAAACTGGTAAGTGGCTGCATTCGTTACGTGAAGCACAGCATGCTAACACACTTGTTCTATGCTTACTCACAGTGTTCTAACTCTGCGAAAACGCTGCGTCTGAGTACGGGATATCCACGGCGACGGGGTGGGCAAGGCGAGATGGTGGTGGGAGGAAGACAAAAGGATTGGTCGACTCGGGAACGGTCGCAGGCCAGTCCTTGACGTACGGCGGCATCTCCCGGCCCGCAATGCTAAATGCGGGCGTCTATGATCTCGGTAACTCAAACGTTGATTGAGCAGTTGCAGCCGGAACACACTCTTCCGCTCTCTGCACTCTGCTCGTCGACGAACACAAGCTCTGCGTCGAGTATCATCTCCTGGGACCTGTTCCCAACCCACTTCCAAAATCTGTCATGTAGACGCTTTTGTGCGGCTTGAAAGAATATCCGCTAGAATCTGGGATGGAACCGCCCGAGGCTGATGAGATCTCTCGTTGCGCTCGCTGCACGGGCGTGTGCGAAACCTTGCTTCTGCCCCCGACCATGGCCAGCGCAGCCAGCCTCGCCCTCTGAACTGTCTATACTGACGTCCTCGTGGTGTATCTGACCGGGACATGCTGTCTCTACTGCTTTGCTCGCGGCCCGGGCTGCTGCTCTTGCTTGTCCTATCTGTCTTTTCTGGTCTCTCGTCCGCAACGGAATGGATCGAATACCCTGCGGATGGAACTGCGACACTCACCCACTATACCCTTCCTGACGGCTATATCGCATCATGCGGCTGCACCGGCGCGAGTACTCAATACCCCACTGCCGCCATGAGCCAGTTTGCGTACGGGAGCAGTACCGCTTACGGCCCCGGATGCGGGCGCTGCTTCAAGATCACCTTGCTCAATACCTACACATCCACTCCGCCGTTCATACCAAATGTCACGAAGAGCGTGGTCATAAAGGTCACAGACTTATGTCCGGATGGAGGGGACTGGTGCTCAGCCACTCCGGGGAAGCCAAACAGGTAAGTGTTATATTTTGGACGGATTGCGAATGAGCGGCGAATGAAGCCACGAAAACGAAGGGGCGGACAGTACATCAACTTTGATCTCGCTTGGCCCTCGTCTTCAATACCGGACGACTTCTTTCCGTCAGATGCAGCATTGTATGGTTAGTGACGATTGACCCTTCCGACTTCTCCTTAAACTCACTATCCCGTGCTTTCCTACAGGTTATACTGTACGCTCACGTTCAATGCACTCATAAACGAACGTAATACTTACCCTGTACTAGGACTTCGGCGTCTGGAACGTCAGCTATACCAGCGTCGATTGCCTCACCAACTGGGCAGGCGCGAAGAGTGCTGCCGCGCTCGGCAGCGTCGACGACGGCTCCAGCGTCTGCTGTCCCGCGAACCCCACCGTACGTCTATCGCTCTTTCTTCGAACGACCCGCCCTTGTACTCACAAAGTCGCTTCGCGACTGGCAGGGTAGCACCAATGACACCTGTCCATCCTACTCAGATGACAACGGCATCCCGTGCGTCCCGTTTCGCCCCACCTTGCCTCCCACTGTGTCTTCCGCCGACTGATCGAATTTTCAGGCCAGACACCACGAGCACCGGTTCTGCCGCAGCCGGCATTCCAATACCCAGCGGGGACCGCATGCTCCTCTTGTTGTACTCCCTCCTTGTATCCTTGCTGCTATCTTCGGGCTTCCTATTGGGATAATAGATATACCGTGTTGTACCTGAACCCTGAGAAGCATGGTGGGGTTCGCGCATTCAGTACGTGTGCGCGTTAGCCGGCGCCCGGCGTCCTTCCAACTTCACGGTTGGGGTCGAGAAGGATCGACACCAATTCATTGGTGGGAGCCGACCAAAATAGCCATGCCTTAGCATTTGAGCTGCAAGCTCGCTGCGGCTCACTATGAGTATCTCGGCTGCCAGTCCATACGTTCAGTGCTGTCGCGGGATACTGCAAGTGTACAAGGTATGTGATAACTCGGTCGACGACTGAGAGTGCCCTACTGGTACAGAGAGACAATGATGTTGGTTTCAATACATATGCGGAGAACCGTCCAACGCCCCCAACCTCATCGTACAGCGCGCTCACTTGCGCTGGCCGTACGCCTTGGTCGCGTATCCCTCTGTCAAAATCAAAGAGCCCATGAGCAACAGCACACACGGCGAGCAGGTGCAGGCAAAAGTACACACCGAGGCCGATGATGATGTTCTGCGGCTCCTGCTCCTGGCTCTTGAGGTAGTTCTCAAGGATGCTCTTCGTGCCCGCCGCGTAGCGCGCCTGCGCGTCGAGCGTCGTGCCCGAGTAGTGCGGCACCATGCCGTTCCCGCCCCCGAGCGGGTTCTTCATCGTGCGCCACACGTGGTCGACCGGCGCGGGCTGCACGTTCCACACGTCGCCCGCGTACCCGCTCAGCTGCCCGCTCTTGAGCGCCGCGGCGACCGCGTCCTTGTCGCAGATCGCCCCACGGGCGGTGTTCACGAGCCACGCGCCCTTCTTGAAGCTCTTGAGCAGCTCCGCGTTCACGAGCCCGCGCGTGCCCTCGTGCAGCGGGCAGTTCACGGTCACGACGTCGCATTGGGACACGAAGTCCTTGAGGTCCTCGACGCGCCGTGCGCCGACGGCCTTCGCGGCGTCCTCGGGGAGCGCGGCGTAGTCGTAGTAGATGAGCTCCTTCGTGTTGAAGGGGACGAGGCGCTGCAGGACGCGGTAGCCGATGCGGCCGGCGCCGATCGTGCCGACGACCTTGCCCTCGAGGTCGAAAGCGTTGCGCGCGACCTCCGATACTTGCCAGTCACCGCGCTCGATCATCTGTGGGGAGAGTGTGAGCACATGCTGAGGGGCAAGGCCTGCCCAGAGCAGGGCGCGTACCTCGTGTGCGGGGACGAAGTTGCGGACGAGCAGGAGGATGCTCATGATAACGTGCTCGGCGACCGAGACGACGTTCGAGCCCGAGACCTCGAGGACCTGGATTTTGCGCTCGACGGCGGCGTTGAGGTCGACGTGGTCGGAGCCGACACCGGCGGTGATACAAATCTTCAGGTTCTTGGCCTTGTCGATGATGTCCTTGGTGACATACGCCGGGTGGAAGGGGGTCGTGATGAGGACCTCGGCCTAGCATCGAGAGCATGAGCGACGAAGTACGATCGTAGGACGCGGAGGCAATGTTCACGCACATCGGCGATGTTCTTCTGGAAGACGGAGTCGGGGCCCTCCTTGTCGTCGGTGACCTAGGCGCACAATCAGGAACAGCGATCGATCGAGGCCGACTCGACAACTTACAATGAACTCATGGCCCTGCTCCTCGAGCCATGAACGGATACCGAGCTGCGGAAGTCGTTAGCCGAAATGAGCGCCTACGTCTATATACGACGGGACCGACCTGGTTCTCGATGGTGCCGAGCAGACGAGGCTCCTCAGTGGCAGCGCTCCCGCCCTTGTAGAGAACAGCGACGATCTGGCAGAGAACGTGACGTCATTAATGGTCAGCGACCCAGGCTAGGTTAGTGGCGGCGGCCGACGGGCGCACCTTCATTCCGGCAGAGTAGGTGGTGTTGTAGGAGGGTGCGAGGCGGGTCGAGCTGAGAAGGCGTGGGGATCTAGCAGCGGCAAGGGCGCCGCGCCTTAAGTAGTTGGACGAGATGCCGGCGAGCATGGTCACGGGTGGCTACGATGTATATGCTGTGGGACCGATAGGAGGGCGAAGGTTCAGGCTGTTCAGCTGGGCGGGGCAAGAGATGCGCGGGCTGAGGAATATGCGCACCGGGGCAAGACAGTTATGGGTCCACGTGGGAAGAGGGGCGCCGAGTTGTTCCTGCTGACTTGGCTGCTAGGCTGCGTATGGTACCGCGGCGGGCGTCCGCGGAGGGCGGATGTGTTGCGCGTTATGTACCGTGCGCACCAGAAGCTGCGCCGGGTTTGAATGCCAGCTTCCGAATGCCTACGAGCATTCCAACAGGCCCTCCCGCCTCGGTATCGCGACCCGGGCGTGCCGGCACACCCATTATCCCCTGTGTTTGTCAGCTGACGTCGAACTGGACGCACCTCCTGCAGCGGGCCAACATGAACATCGACATGGCTACGCGGTTCTCCCAGCGTCCGTCCGCGAACCGTCCCGGCCGCGGCAAGAATAGCTGGCGGTGTGAGCTCTGAATGGACTTTCCCACCCATATTGACGCGACATCTTCCGATCGCCCCTTCCGCTCACCTTCTCTGTCAGAGTCTGTCTCCTCCCGTCGGCGCCTACTCATCAAGTCTGCACCCGTGTACTTGCAGGCCGCCGTCGCCAATTGCAACATCTGGACGATCAGCTGAAACCTGCAGCGACGGATCCCAGACCAAGCTTGAAGCTCGGGTGCAGCCGCCGCCACTACCCCCCTCTTTCGCACGTCGCATGACGCACCTGTTGACTGTGCAGCCCGGTTCTAGCCTGTGGCACCTGTGCCATCCGCGCCGAACACTCCATGCTTCCCCATTCGCGCTGACCTTCGCGCGGTCTCCCCGGATTGTCGCGTTCCCATGTCCCGCGCCATCAAGCGCTCTGTCGCCGCACAAACAAGCTCGATCAGCCGACACTCACATGCGCGACCACGAGACGGGCCCTAGCATGCCATCTGTACAACATGACAACCTTCCTTCGCCTTGGTCCTTGACCATCGGGACGCGCGCAGAGGGCACAGTCGACGCGCTGTGATAATTGTGAGACCCACTAGTACATTAGTACAGTAGAGAGAAGCCCTGTGTGGGTACGCGATAACGTGAGCGCAGTCTCGACCACGAGCTCCGCCACCACTCACCGGCGTGCCAAGCGCGACGCGCGGACGCATCCGTCCAATCCTTCTCATCGCCCGGGTCTCCTCTGTGCGACGCGTCTGCACTATCTCAGAATCAGAATCTGCTCCGTCAACGGCATGTCGCGGTCACGAGCGCGCGCCTAGCCGGCGTCCGAGCCACGCCCGTGTTGCTCCGAGGGCACCAATTCGAATTCGGCATCTTCAGGAATCGCGTCCCGGTACGAGTCCCCGCGGTCCACGACCAAACGTGGGGGCGGTGACCGGGGTGCGTGCGCCTCAACCTCCTTCACGGTCTCCCACTCGACGCGGAGGAAGACCCACATCCAACGGCGAACGACTTCGGCAAGCTCGATCCAGAAGATTATGAGGTCGCCCTCGGCGTACGAGTGTAGGTGGCTGGAGAGCTTTGCGGACCACGTTAGGCGCAGCACGAGGTCGACGAGAATTGCGAACGGGTATACGGGGAGGGGGTAGAGGAGCGTCGGACGGAGTCCATATGGGTGCGGACCGCGCTCGGCGTTGGTATAAGCCAATTGCTCGGCTTCGGGCTCATCTAGAGGTGACTCAGGGCGTTTGATGAGGGGCGAACGGGAGTGCAAGCGGGGAAGCAGGAGGGGTCGTGGGGGCACAGACGTTCGAGGAGATGCGTTTGTAGCATACTTGGGGCGCAGGAGGTCCAATCCCCAATCATTTGTGACGTCCCACCAGAAGGTATACAGCGAGTTGAACGCCGCAGCTAGTAGCCTGTGTATGAGTATAGGTCAATATAGGAAACGCACATCGAAAATGAAGCGACTGACCACAAGCGGAAGAGGTGATGCTCGCCATGCCAGGGCTGATTAGCAGCAGCTTCACCCTTCAAAGCGATCGTATCCGACACAACAAGGCGCTGCGCTGCAGAGAGGTATATTACGGGGAAGGAAGAGGCGTACTTGAGAGCGTTGAAGAGTGGCCGCCGGCTTTCGTTCGCCGGGGCATTATATTCCACAAGACATTGGCGTAGACGGACAGCATAGGGGATGCTATAACAGGGGCAGAGATGGGTTGAGTACGTTTATATATGTGCACGGGAGGACCAGGATCACGAAGGAATGTACGGAGTTGCGTTCAAATTCCGGACACAGTGACCTCATTGCCACCGTGGATGCAAGTCTAGACCGAGTATAACCAATGGTGGATCGACGGTGCCCTTAGTGTATAGGGGGGATGCCGAGCGTTAGATACGCTGTATGCGTGCAGCGAGCCTGGAGCAAGCTCAATGTCGCACGAAACCCGCACAAGACCAGCATGACGGGCCGCCGGCAGCAAAATGGATACAAGGCCAAGTTTACCGCACCCCCAACCCAACCCACTTGAACGCCGAAAGGTGGCATATCCACGCGAGGCTTGGCCAGAGAAAAACGGAGTACTACTGAGAGAGTACTCACCTCATGATTGTAGGCAGAACCCACCGCCACAGGCCGTCCTGGCTCGGCTGCGAGAGTAGACTTCCGGAAGGGAGTAGCATCCACACCGACAGCCAGACGTCCCCGAGTACTTTTGCAAACGATGTGAAAATATCCGCAAACACGACGTCCGAAAAGTACACCCTGTGCGGTGACGGAAATAGACATCTATGCACTGCTCTGTTGGCCGGGTCGTGAGCAGTCGGTCGCGCATGCGCCCTCCCATGTACAAAGCAGCAGAAGGCGCAAAATTTAAACAGGCGAGGACGTACTGGAGGAACCGATCCCGCTCATGCTTGTGCAACACGTCAAACGGACACACGAGTGCCGTCAGCACGAACAGCACCGCCAGCGCGGGCACGAACTTGAAGCCGTCCACGAGCGCCGCGTCCGCGCTCGTCGCGACGCGGAACACCACCCAGCATGCGAGCGTCCACCCAGCATACACCCCGAACACCTTGTACACCGCACGGTGCGGCGGCGGGCCTGCGGGCGCGTGCCGCCACCCAGTCGCGGTCGGCAGTGGAGACGTAAGGCGGCGACCGTCGTGTGCAGATAGGGAGAGCTCGAGCGTATTGGGGGCATCGATGTTCCAGATGTGCAGCCCGTGCAGGTTCATCGCCCAGCCGAGAATTCCGAGCCCGACGAGACATAGCACGCGGAACGGAAGGGGAAAGGCAGCGGCGAAATAGGTTTCGTCGGCGAAGTCGCTCTTCATTGGCGCTGTTCGTGGCGGTAGGCGTTCAAGACTCAGTACTCAGGACGTGTCGGGAGGCGTGCAGGATGGCATGAGGGTAAGGTGGACGTGGGCTGCTCTGGCGCGCGCCATCATCACCGTCTGGCGCGAGGACAGCGGCTGTGCTTCAACGGAGCGCCCACGTCGCAGACTCCCATTTAATTATCCTGCCACGCACTGAGCACTCGCGCATGTATAGTGGCTTGACCCGTATTCTCCAATGACCGCAAGTAATCGTATACATTTCTAACGTACGAACACCAGCAACCGCCTCCCATCACAAGTCCGGCGCACCAGTCTTCACACACGCGCCAACATCAGCTCCCGTAGTGCACTCCGGGGCAGTCTCCACGATTTTGCCAGTGTCCGTTACCTTGGTGTTCTCGCCTGTTATTATGTTCCCAGCGCTATTGACGGCGTTCGCATTCAAGCACACAATCCCATTGCACTGCGACCCCCGGTCTGCGCTTCCATCGTCCGAGTTCCCGTTGGCTGCCTTTACTCGGGGCGAAGGGGCGCCGGATGAGTTGCCGCCGCGGCCCGACGCGCTACCTGCTCCAGAAGGGCCGGAAGGAGAGCCGCCAGACGCGGGGGCACCTGTAAACCCGTCTGGGTAGGTGGGGTACGCCGAGGCGGGACTAGCGACATTCCCGTTGGAGGCTGGTGGGGTACCAGTAGAGCTGGGCAAGTTGTCGCCATCTGAAGAACCGTCGGCGGATACAGGAGGGGGGTCGTTAGATGCAGCGGGAGCCGCGTCAGAGGCAGCAGGAGAGGCGTTGGCTGAGGCAGAGACGCCGTTGTCCCCAGAAGCCGCAGGAGAGGAGCCGGTCGAGCTGTCGCTGACAGATCCGGCACCAGCGTTGGAGTCCGCAGACGAAGCTGGTACGTTGACGTTGCCAGCGGTCACGCCAGAATCAGAGCCACCGGGGTTGCCAGACGCAGAGTCAGAGCCACCAGGGTTTCCCGACGCAGAGCCAGACCCGGACCCAGAACCAGACCCGGAGTCCACGCCCGAAGCAGGGCTGGCGTTGACGTTGACATTGGTCGAGGCATCGGGCCCTGTGGGCTGGGCATTGACGTCGCCATTCGACGAGGGTGCAGTCGCCTGTCCGGCAATCGGGGGGTTAATCGATTGGTTGCCAGAGGCTGCAGGCTGAGAGGCAGCAGTCGGGTCGACGGGTTTGGCCACCGTGGGGGGAGGGGCAGAGTCCCCATCGGCGCCAGAATTCCCGGAGGCCGCAGGAGTGCCTCCAGGTGGCCCCGAGCCACTGGGGGCGCTCTCGCCGTATGGTGCTCCAGCGTAAGCCGGTTGGCCTCCCCCGGGACCGTTACCGGCGCCGGCGGAAACCGCTCCGCCATTGCCACCACCCGTACGACCGGCAGAGGAAGGGGCGTTGCTGTTGATGTTGCTATTGGTACTGGGTACTCCGCCGCAATTCTGCAACAACAACTCTCTAAGCCTCTCGGGGGAAAGGCTCGCCAGTGCATTGGGTGTAGTGCCAGCCGCAATGATGGCGGGGTTGCCGATAACCCCGAGTATGGTGCATGTCTTCGTGTTGGCGGCCTAGCAGAAAGAGTGATGAGCGAACATCGGTAAATAAGGGCGAGCCTATCTACCGTTACAAGGTCGCTAGTCTGGGGGATGGGCGCACCCTCGGCGGGAGTGAGGGAGAGAAGGGGAAGCACGAGGAACAGAGAGCGAATCATAGTGATGTGCGAGGAGCGTAAAGAGCGTCGGGAGCGAGGAGCTATAGGTTGTGAGAGAGAAGATGGCGGTCGAGAGGAAGAACCGATGGGCGACGTCGACGACGCGCGGCGCCTTTTATTGCTCCGAGGCTGACGGCGGCGCGCCGTTCAACTTCAACACTGTGCTCGATCGGGACGTGTCAACCGCGGCGG
This sequence comes from Trametes pubescens, assembly GCA_001895945.1. NCBI lineage: Eukaryota > Fungi > Basidiomycota > Agaricomycetes > Polyporales > Polyporaceae > Trametes > Trametes pubescens. The sequence goes on from MNAD01000136.1 coordinate 74,285, forward strand.
GGCCCAAGCCGAGCCCGCCGCCTGCTTCGTCGGGCCCGACATGTCTAGTTCGGGCGCCACTGCTCGGGACAGCGACCGAGTTTTCGCGGTCCCGTCACATTCGACCTTCTCGAGTGGCGGGCTGTATTCGGATGGCGTCGGGATCAGGCTGGGGTCGCGCTGTGCAAATTCCACATATTTGCTAGTAAATAGAATATCAGCGACCAGCGTCGGCGAGAAGGCAAGGGAGGACATATTTGGCGACAACTGCAACATCGGACACATAGAACCCTCGATCATCTACTCAATAGGATTTCGTGATATGTTGAACTAAAACCCCTAGGACGCGATGCAGCGCCATGAGGTGAAGTAACATGATCTTGCACCGCGTCTGTCCTTGGATAGAATCGCCCTACGCAGTCCCCGTCAGCCACACACACCCAGGACACCAGAACCCCGAAAGGAAGACGGCGACGCACATCTCGCTTGAACGCGCCGACACTACCTCCAGGCGCCGCCCCAGCGTACTAGGATCGGACGCGGAAGCAATGTCCCAAACATCCGCACAGCTTCCAGGCCCCGTGGTACCAGGATCCCAAGAACGACGTACGTGGACCCTACCCTCAAAACTGCCGCCGGTAACCACTCACCACCTCAAATTGCATTCCTATGCGTCGCCGCCTGTCCGGAATCTGCCCACCTCCATCACCACCCACATCTATCTCCTACCCGTGAACTCCGGTGGGCGGCCACGACGCACCTTCCCGAATCCCGCCACCCACGCGCGGGACCACAATTGCACGCGTGCCCGAGGATGCGGGCGCGCCCACTTGTAACGTTCGCACAGATTCGTGCCCGACGCGTTGTCGCGCTGCGCCGCCACACAGTAATACAGCAACACAGTCAGCAAGCTGTTCCGACTCCAAGTTCACAAAACCGAGCACTCACCGGCGCCGCAACTGCGATCACGGTCACTGCAGACCGAATCTGCCCAAGATCCCACCCGTCAATGTTGCAGCACCACGCGATGTGTTTGCATCCACACCGCGCTGCGCCCGCTACGGTCAGACGGTCGTCACTGCACAGTCGCTATCGGGCGACTTTGAGTGTGCGAGAGCGCGACATTGACCGCATGCGCTGCCATTGATCATGCAGCACCGCTCTGGCACTGCGCCTCGGGCGCATCATGCATCCGCAGCGCCCCAGGTCCCAGAGATCGACTGTCGTGCTTGTCAGTGCCGCCGGCGACTGATATCGGCTATGTTCTCGCCATTAAGTACGCACCCGTGGGGATTGCACTGATGACTCACGTTTAGTATTAGCCTCCGTGCGAATGGGGCCTGCATAGGGCTGATACGCGAGCGCGCCCGCGAACTCCGCGACGTGATTCGGCGCGTCGACGTCGTGACGATCGCCAGCCCGTGGAAGAATCGAAGGTGGGTGTGGATATTGTGGCACGGCCGTATTTGCATGACAGCATCGGCGGAGGACGGATGTGCGCGAAGCAGCTGCGAGGTCTGGGGGAACCGCTCCGGGACGTCCTTCATAGCCTTGAGGGCCGCCGCAGGGAAGCGCTGCACCTATATTCTGGAAATTCAACGTGCGCAGGTTGCCGCCGCGTAATGTGTATTCGTACTCGCCCCGGTTGCGGGGTGAGGCACCGCCGGACATATCCGTCGCCCTCGTCGCCAAATTCGCCAAACATCGTGTCAAGTGGGACGTGCGCACGGGAAGCTCGATTCGCCGCTAGGGCGGCCTAGGACCCGCACGCTGCAAGGGAATGCACCCGAATACCGCCAGCGTCCTCGGGTCGGACCAAGCTCCATACGATGTCAAGGTGTCCCCAATCTGACTCGACATCTCCGACTTCGAGACGCCAAGGGGAAAGGGTCGAGCAAAAAGTAAGCCGACAGACAATTTGGCAGGAGTCGGGCGATGCGATGTGCAAAATGACCGCGCCCAGGGCCGCCGTCATTTTCGCTGACAAAATCGCACACTGCTCGCCCGATCCTCCTCCGCAAATCGGGACGCAAGAAGGGTGACGAGTAACACTGACGCATGCTCCGCGGAGGACCCGCCGAGGGACAGCGTCATGCTCGGCCCGCGCGTGCTGAGCAGCAATTGAATATGCTGCGACTTTGCGATGTGTTATTCGCGGACGCACAGCGATTCGGGCGCGCGTACGTGGCTCCTTCTCCGACCGGAGGCGACTGTATGGGCATATGAGTCACTTCCGGACCACGCATCCTGTATGCGGAGCACTAGTTGACAGCGACGCAGTGCCCAGACATGTATGCGGGGCCGACGTCACGCACTGCGGCGATGGACCCTGTTCAAATGGGGAGCGGGGTTAGCGACTGGACGGCTTGCACGGATGTACGACACGAAATCGAAGACGAGGATGCGTCGCCTGTGAAAACGGCAACCGAGCGCGAGATCCCGACGTCTGTATGCATATCGCGTCGGCTACGCGAAGCCACGAATTTGCGTCGCGACGCACCGCTGAGGTGTTCGCCGGGTGGCGGCAACAGAGTTGCAAGAGTGTGCATCCGGACGCGTGCGCCCAAGAAGCTGCGTTCGTAGCCGAGGCGTGAGTCGCGAGCTATATGGACACTGCCGGGTGGTGGCGGGTCGCATGAATGGTCCGGCGAATAAAGCACCGAGTCCAACGCACAAGTGTGACGGCATCCCGCAGCGATTGGGTTCGCGGTGGCTGGCTGCTGATCTCCCAGCGAGGCTCTGAGGCCGCCGCTGTCGTGTCCTGCGCAGCGCGATGGCGTGAAATTGGCCGCCGCACGCATGGTTTCTCCGAGTTTTGAGTTTGAAAATCCATTGCGAATGGCGTGACTCTTGAAGGCCTGTCCCAGCGATCTTTGGTCAAAGGCTATACATGCTACGGCGGGGATAAGTCTATTTGGAAACTCCGGGTACCGCTTGGGACCCCTCTGCTAGATTGGAAACGCAGTTTTGTCACGGCCAGCATCGGTACGCCTCCGGACGATGAATACCCCAAACGGGACAAGGCCGGCAGGTGTGTGGGCACGCGTGCAAAGCTCACTTGTGTTGTACAAGATTGCGGGGCATGCACCACGTTCTCGATATTTCAACCACGGCCGTGTGTCACAGGGCCGGCTTAAATGATGGGTGCGCACACACCTGACTCGTCGGAGGTGAATGATTTATGCTTCCACATATTGGTTGGGAGTAGGCGCATTCCTGAGTTTCTGCTTTATTGACATAGTTCGCGCCGCGCGCAGGGCTGACATTGAGCCTGGCGCGCGGCGCAAACTATTCAGGTATCGTCTCAAATATTCACGGAATTATCTCGTTGAGCCCAGATGTACTGGAGTCTCGCAACGGCGCATCGCGCGTGCCCTCCGGAGGACGGCGGGCTCGCGCGAAGGGATCCGCACGGTCGGGGGCGCCTGTTGCCCGGCCGCGTTTGACACGTTCGGGCAGGGGTTTCTACGAATATCATTTGGCACCCGGGTTTTGTTTTTGCGTACCACGGGTCTTCAAAAAGGAATATCACTACGGCGGCGTCGCACAGCACGAAGTGACTGCGACAACGTCGGCGCACGCTCATCATCGCCTAAAGGCTGCGGGGATAGCGGGCTTCTACGGATGTGGGATAACCTCTCTTCCCGAAGGTTTCAGAACCGCAAACCGCAGATAGGATGCGCTCACCAGATAACACAGCACGCCGGCGGCGCTCGACCACACAAAGCATCGCCGGGTTCAGTAGAAGGTAGAAGGCAAGAAGGCCGCCCGTTGAATAGTGTGACTGGTGGCTGTTTCAAATACGACTGCGAAGGAGGATCGTCTCCGGACGTGGCTCCCTTCCATCAGAAATATGATATTCAACAGACTTACTAGCAGCGAGCGCGCCCACAACAGCCGCTGAGAGTGCACCCGAAGCAGTATGGCGGGCTACGAGCGAGGCGCCACGGTATGTAAAACATCAAAAGGTTGCGAGCATGGCAGCGCCTGCCGCAGTCTTGTGCGAGCGATTGCGAAGGCTCTTGGCTTGCAAATGCATGTGTCAGCGGCCGAGCAGAGCGCAGAAGTGTGAGAGAGTTGCGTTACAGGTTGACTGCGTTGACAGATCCAGGCCAGTTCGTCGAGTTGGAGATCGACGGGTCGGTGAATGAGTATCTCGGAGGCGACGGATCCTGACTCGTGCGTGTGGGATATCGGAGTAGTGCGATGTCCAAATGGCGCAGAGGAAGAGGAAGAGCGAAGAGAGGAACACAGCCGAGGCCGTCACGGGTGCGTGGAAGAGAGAAAGCAAGGGCCGGACCGGGAGAGGACCGGGAGCAGGAGACGGAGAAGAGGAGGGTGGATCGGAGATGAGGTGGGCAAGATCGCTCGCTGGTGCAGCGGCGAGCTTGAAACTGATGGGGTGCCTTCGGGCCGTCTGGAGATCGTGCTTCGACCGAGGTCCACCGGGCGGCTCTCCGAACTCTGTCCTGCGCGGCAGGTGGAGTGCCTGTCAGTGCAAGACCAGAGCGCAGCGGCCACCGCGATATCAGCCGAGAACATCTCCCCCGTTCTGACTGCCACACAGCACGGGCACACGCCGCGTCCCACGCACGCCGGACGGCCGCGCGGCCACCACCCGCAGTTGCACCTCCTCCCAGACGCCAAATTTGACCACAAATCAAATACGCCGGCCGTACGGGAGATGGCCAGGACAGCACTCGCCCCGCCGGGCTAGGTGGCTGTCAGCCGTCGTTGACGGTCGCAGCGTTGACGGATGGATGCTCGAGTCGGCGTCGGCCTCCGAGCCGGCTGAACCTGGACAGAACGACATCCGGAGGCAGCTGCGCGGCGGGCTTGGGGACGCGCGGACGTGAGAGGGGTCGTGCAGATCGGCTCGTCAAATTCACGGCCTGGGATGATTGGCCGGCGGATTTCATGTAGACAGAAATGGGGGGCTAGCGGGAGTGGTGATAGTCGGATGATGAGTCGACGGAATAAGCAGAGGCGGAGCACAGCATCAGTGCATTGCAAAGTCCGAGCATGAGAGCACAACACGCCGCCCATGCTGATGGCAGCTGCTCGACGGACAACTGCGCCCACGTCCGTCTGCCACGCCCGATGCGAAACATATCTCCTTTGTATTAGGCGCCGACAGTCAAATACAGTTCCATGCCTCCCGACCTCCCCTCAAATCCCCTCCTCCTTCGCCCCTCGCCTGTCTCACCTCCCCCCTCCCCCGCCCCCCACTGGCGCGACCGCCTGCGCCCGCACCTGCTCACCACCACACCCTATCACACCCGCACAGCACCCACACCATGACCCGCGGCCGCAGAAAGGACATGACCATACCCCCCTCCCGCGCGCTCCTCCAGCAGCGCGACTACCGCGCCCGCAAGGCGCAGTACCTCGCAGACCTCGAGCACCGCGTCAAGAAGGCAGAAGAGGAGAACATGGTCCTCCGCCAGGAGGTCGACTCCCTCCAGGCGAAGCTCAAGAACGCCGCCCCGCCACCGGCACAGTCGCCATACGGCCCCGAAGTGGTACGTGCACATAGACATCCTGCCCGTCCCGTGCCCGGAGCTCACAGGATATCCCCTATAGGCCGCAGCGTCGTCAGACCTCATGCACCACCTCGCCGTTGCTTCTGCATCCATAACCCGCTTCCAACAGCTAGCCTTCTACCCAGGCCCGGCGGGCACCGCGCCCGGGGGCCACCACGTCAACCGCACACCCATAACGCTCGCCACACCCACCTACACCCCCTCACCCGGCGCACCACCACATACCCACAAGCTCAGCGTCTCGCCCCGCATCGAGCTCCCGCCGCTCGCCACCCCTGACCGGCCACCGTCCGACCGCGAGCGCGCCTCGTATCGCGAGCCCCTCCCGTCCGTATACCCACACCGCTCGCTGCCGAGCTCCGTCATGGGCCCCGCGCCACACCACACGCACCCACACACGCACCGATACCCCGGGCCGAAGGACCCCGACTGCTGCGGGGGGTACGTCGACTGCCGCGACCTCGTTGAGGAGGAGGAGGACGACGACGACAGCGACGACGACATGGACACGGACCCGCTCGACGAGCGCGCGCGCTCGCGCTTCACGCAGCGCATGTCCGACGTGCGCTCATCCAGGTCCTCGTCGGGCCCGGAGGACCGCGTGCGCGCGCGATGAGTCTGACTCCTCCCCCGCGCGGCGCGCCCGTCGCCTTGCGCTTAGGAATCCCGATGCCGCATTCGCACTCACGAGAGCTCCCGCACGATGATGGTCAGTCATTCGCGCGCTCCCGCGCAATGTCATAAAACCCCGGGCTGACTGAGACGTTTGAATTCCAGGCCTGATATGCTTTTATGACCCGCCCGCGCCTGTCCGTGTCACTCCCCCATGTCATGTTCCCTATTCATATCCCTATCCCCGGCCCCGGACATTGCCAATGCCCCGCCACCGCCCGCGCTACACATACATACATGTGCACTATACGTACGGCCCCGGCCGCCAGTACTGCTACTATCTATATTCTGTCGCATACCATGTATCGCCTAATCGCCACTGTACAACACGCACTATACGAATACAATGTACCCAGCCCAACCCACCGCACCCTCCGATCGAGGCTCCCGAATGCGCATTGCGTATCGCCGGCTTCCATCGGACTCGGAGGCATGTGCTATGTAAAGCGCTAACTGCGAACGCCTTCCTTGTGCGACCGCCGCGGATGACATGCCACCGCGCGTGCACTTCGAACCGCGCGACGGCCGAATTGACTGATGCTCGCGTGATGGTTGATCATGAGCGATCACTGATTGTCCGTACGAGTATACATGGGCGCTGTTCGAAATGAAAAGAGAAGGCCTGCGCGTTTTGCGCGTCCTGAATGACGCCGAGCGGATTTGACTCTTGAGGTACCAGATTGTCACGAAGATTTCATAAGCGGACAACGTTATTTTATTGCGAAAGCTGCAGGGCCTCGCGCAGGTTCCGCGCGCGCTCGTCGTAATCCCACCGGTCGAGCCCGCCGAAGTCGATCGACAGCGCCCCGGCCGCCAAATTGACCTGCAGCTCGCAGATGTGGCCGACACGCGCGCGCCAGCTGTCGGCGCTGTGGAGAAACAGCGACGCACGGGCAGGCCGGCCGGGTGGGGCAAAGTTCAGCAGACGGGTCTGACGAGGGCCCGCGCGGGCAACAGAAGAAGAAGAGATGGAGTGGGACTGACGTTGCCGTGCCATACATAGCCGCGCTCGTCTGGCTCACGAGCCGCACGCACTGGTCCTGGTTCGAGCGCGCGTCGTAGATCCACACCGTCTTGCCCGTGTACACTTCTTGCCAGCCGTCGTGGTCGACGAGGCGGTTGGGCGGCTTGATACGCCGCGTGCCCTGCGGCGGCGCGGGCGCGCGGCGCACGTCGACGTCGTTGAACAGCCGCAGGGCGGCGATGTTTGAGAGGCCGGCGAAACGGGTCTGCTCGGCGGGTGTGGCCGCGTTGATCACGCAGAATATCGGCGCGTCGTCGTCGTCTTCGTCGTCTGCGTCCGCGTCTTCGAGTTCGTCGCCCATCGCGGTGTCGCCCCCAGCATCGGTCGAAGATGATGCTGCGCCCTGAGCGGCGGATGGTGCCTCGCCGTGCGTGGCCGCCTGTGCGTCCGACGCGTCGGCTGCGAACTCGGCTTCTGCTTCCTGCAGTTTGGCGTAGAACGCTGCCCAGGCACCCTCGTCCGTGTAGTCTGTCCGGAGGAGGACGCCGAGGCCGGGCGCGTCGTCGGAGATGCCGTCGAGGGGATCGTCATCTGTGCTGAAGTCGGCTTCTTCGATGGTGTCCGCGGGGAGTGGATTTTGACTGATCTGCGATGGGGTCGACGACGCGTGAGTGATGCATGTCCTTCGTCAAAATGAACGCACGAAGCGAGGCTCACCAGGGCCTTTTGCTCCGCCGGGAGCGACCAGAAGAGCTCCGCAACGGCCAGTCTCCACCTGCGCCTGCCCGCGCCAGGATAGCGCGCCTTGATCGCGCCGTAATTTTCCTGCACGGACGTCGCGATCAGTCCGTCGCGTCTTCCCCTGTTCTGAGAAGTCTCCTGACCGACAGGAACCGCGCGAGCGAGGGCGTGCTCATATCGATGATCGTGCGTAAACGTGCAAGACGACGTCCAGACGCCACGAAGAGTACACACAGGAGCAGGAGATGAGCGTGTCTGAGAGCGAGAGTGTGGGCGCGAGAGAGGCGATCAGAGTTAGACTAGTGGCGGTCCGCGCTCTT
>MNAD01001504.1:0-22049 GCA_001895945.1 Trametes pubescens
CCCCTCCGCAAGCATGATTGACCTCAATAGACGCCCCAAGTACTCGGAGCTTCGCCTTTAAGGCCGGCCCGTGTCACTACGCCACCTAGAATATGTTTATTCTGCACGCTAATTCCTTAGCTCAGCAAATCGTTAACTGTTTATTTCGTACGGCCCGCTCACCGGGCCGTGTATCGCGGTCTAACCCGAACCCTAACCGTACGTCATAATACTTCGACTTAATCGTCGACATACACGACGGCTGATTACGCTTTTAATAGCTAACCCGAACCCGAACCCGAACCCTAAAGCCCTAATCCGAACCCTAACCGAACCCTAACCGGTGCGTATTAGACGCGGGCGATGTACGTAAGAGGCGCCCGCGCGGACCTTTTACAGGAATGTCTTCCATTTCGAGCTCGGCGACGTCATAAGTTCTAGACTTATTGCGTCATCTAGCGCAAACGTCATCCATAATGTCATACCTTCCCCGGCCACACGCTGTCGGGGTGGCATGACCTCGCATTTCGCCGGATCGAGATGTGCGACGACGTCGGGCCGCTTAAGTAACCAGTATTTGTACATCGGATGTCANATCCGNTTACTTTATGCCGACGGGCTCCGCCCGCCGGCCGCCGTGTCTCAGCACGATTACACAAGGATAAATTCGTTAGTTCCGATACCTTGTGGCTGAACTCTATCGAAAGAACTAAACAGGACCTGATGAGACCGTATAAGAGTCGAAACAGGATGGGTTGGAGTTTTCTCCATCCCCTGTTGTCCTATTCGCCTCCCCACTCGTCGTCGTCGTCGCACACCTCGCTTCGCTCGGTGTGCTCCCCTCCCTAACCCTAACCCTCCCTAACCCTAACCCTAAAGCTCCTGCCTGCGCCCGATGCACCCGTCCCCGCTACCGCCGCAGAGGACAACGCGGCGGGGGCGCGCACGCCGCGGAGCGCGGATGCCCCAGTGAGCACCGTCGGGTCTGCGTAGGCGAACTCGAAGTCGTATGGGGCGAGCGTGGTGAGGTTGTGCCAGAGGCGGCCCATGCGAAGCCGCGTTTCTGCGCGGGCCCGTGCGGTGGAGCCGGGGTAAGGGAGCTGGAGGAGGGATATGGGGAAGAGGGGGAGGAGGGAGAGATGGCATCGGGCTTGCCACGCGCGAAGATGTCGGAGAGGGACGAGCAGTCTGCCCCTGGCCTCGCTTCGGATGCGTCCTCGTCGCTACTTCCGGCCCGCAGTGATGCGTCTCCTTCTGTACTGCGCAGACTACGCCTCCGCCATGCCTTTGGGTGCAAAGGCGGCTCGTCGTGAGTGCTTGATGCCAAATATCCTAGGCAATGCGCCAACTCGGAGCAATTCGGGGTCCTCTCCGTTTTTCGAAGGGAGGTCCGCCGTTACGTCTCGACAGCCGGATACCGCACCTTCCCAGCCTAGAGCACCTTCTGTACCCGGGGGGCTACAGTCTTCGAGGAATTTATCCTTGGAGACAGACAGCGGGGCCTTTCGGGAGATAAGGCAAAGGCACGTTGTGGAGGGTCAGAGAGCGCAGCATAGGCGTGCCATCGAACTCGGTCGGGGGCTCGGAAGAAAGAAGCTGAGGCGCACCCAGCGCGTTAAAAGCGCACCATCCCGCCCTTGGGTGCGCCGGGCGCGACAAACTCGCCCAGGAGTGCGTTCGCGGCGAACTTTGCGGCCACGAGCTTGCTCGAGCCTGAACCTGATCGGAAGCCTCGGGCGGCCAGACGAGCTGCGTGGGGTCGTCGCGTGGCTGGCGAGCGACACCAGTACGTTCTGTATGGGAAGCGAGTACGTACCTTTCCTTCCGTCCGCGGCGTGGTCTTTAAAAGCGCGAAGACTGACGGCGACTGTGGCGTGCCCCGCAGCATACTCGTGAGCGGTGGCCCTCATGCGCGGTGACATGACGTCCGTCTACGGGAGTTCTCGAAGCCACCGAGGGTTCGGGATCAGATTGCGGCGAAGAAATTAGTAGGAACATCTTTGGGTTTGAGGGATAGGTACCAGGAAGCGTTACGAGACGGCGGTGTACTATAACCAGTATAGTTTCGGCGCGACGCAGGGCATCAACCTCGGAGACCGCCGCCGACTTCTCCTCCGGCGGCTTCTCAAACGTCTTCACCCGCCCCTCGTACCAGTCTACCGCCGTCAGCAGCTACTTGACCGCGCTCGGCAGCACCAACTCGGGCAAGTTCAACACCTTCGGCTGCGCGTTCCCCGACATCGCGACCCAGGGCGTCGACTTCGAGATCGTCGTTGGCGGCCGCACTGAGGGCGTCGACGGCACTAGCTGCGCCAGCCCAAAGCTCGCCGCGATCATCTCGCTCCTGAACGACCGCCTCATCGCGGCCGGCAAGAGCCCCCTTGGCTTCCTCAACCCCTTCCTGTACTCGGCGGTGGGCACGGCGGCGCTCACCGACATCACGTCTGGCTCGAACCCCGGTTGCGGCACCCACGGCTTCCCCGCAATTCGTCCGTCAGCGTCAACGCAACGGTAGGAGCGTGGGCTGGGGAGAGAGAGACGTGGGTGCTACCATTGTCGGCCACCTTCAACATCACGCCTATAATCGCAGCCAGACCTGGGAGACAGCGCCGATCGGGAGGGAGGGCTGCGATGAAGGGGCTTATGGACGGCCCCTTGGAGCACAGGGGGAGAGTGTAGCGAGTAAGAGCAGGGAGCGTGAGGTGTGAGAGGACGCTCGCGGCGAGCTCCGGCGAGAGCCCTTCCACCGAAAATCAGCACCGCTGCCACTCCTTTGATCGCAAGACCCGACACTGGTGCTGTCCACTGGCAGCACCGTCCAGTGTGCTCTGCCGTCCTCACTCCTCCGCTCTCCCGCGCGCTCTCCGGTTGCTGTAGGTATGCGAGTTATCCGATAGGCTCGCTCGACCAGGTCGAACCGCGCATGTTTTGCGGCGGGCCATGGGAGACCGCCCCGCAAGCATGTTGAGCTACCGTCGACGCAGTCCGCGGCGCCCCGCACACGAAAACATCTGGGAGTATTGTCAGTGCGGGATGCGTATGCTACGGTAGCAAGATGTTCACGTACAAATTGCACTGGATGAGCAGGCAAGGTCCGCCGGCGCCGCCAAACACCCCGCGTGCTCCGCAGGACCCACCACGCCCGGAACCCAGCGCACGGCCGACGTGCCGCCATCCCCAGTCTCTGCACTGTCCGTGGACACAACACCGCCGGCATTGCGTCCGTGTCCGCTCGCAAGCCGTCGGCTATGGGGCGGGAGTGCCCGGTCGGTGAGGGCCTCCCCTGAGGTACGAGTGCTCGAAGGCAGCGCGGCGGCAGACGAGTGCACCAGCTGTCTGCAGGCTTTCCTGCTTTGCAAATGGCCGCGATGGGAAGGCGATGCCTGGACGACGACACACACCAGCCCGCCGCACATGCATGCAGCTCATCTGCCTCCAGCACGCCGTAACGTTCCCACCGCCGCGTGCACTCGCTCATCCCGACTCCCGGCCCCAACAGTGAGATATGTGATAATGGTGCAGGCCGCCCACGTATGCGTTGGGTGCTCATGCAGACGGTGCGCTGTACAGATATATATTTCGCGTGCAACATGTACATCGCGCGGCACGCTGCACAAACGGCGCCCGCGCACGACACCAGCGGGCGCAGGTCTACGAACGAGGCGGCACGCAGCTCCGCTCGCACACGCAGCAGGGACGCATATGCGAATCACCAGGCTGTGGGGTCTCGAGTTCCAGCCACTCACCTCCCTGCTCCCTGGAGTGTCCACTCCTCTCGCAATCTGCACCTCTTGCACCCTCGTTTCCACGGCGTCGACTCGGACGTGTGCCACACCTAGGCTAGTGCGATTGCACCCATCCACGCGGGGATGGGCCTGGCGACGGACGTGCTGTCAGCTCATTTGGCGGTCGGCGGGCGGTACAAGCTTGTGTCGTGCAGTCTTGCAGATGTCAGGCGCGAGGGGTACGACAAGCATGGTGAGGCAAGGGCTAGTCTGGGAGACGTGTTGAGGCGGATGTCCACAAGAACATATGGGTGGGACGTGCAGGAGGTCTGGAGTGGGTGCCAGGGAGTATAAGAGGAGGGCAGGGGGCAGACGAAGGGCAGAGACAGGGCAGAGACAAGTGATGCTCACCGACGCCTGTCAGGCCGGGCGATGGGCGCTACATTGTGCTTAATGTGAAGAAGCCGGGGAGCCATAAACATGAGAGTGGGAGGGACATTGTTCATGAACACCGTGTTTACATGTCCACACCGCTACATTGCCATCTACGCTCTGTTGAAACCCTGTCCATGCAGCATTATGGGATGGAACCACGCCTCGAATGCGGAAGCCTTCCCTTCTTCTCGCTCAGCCTGCAAGATGCGGCGCAACACAGAGTCCATGGGGACGATCAACTTTCTGAAGCACGCTTGGAACATTAGTGGCTCCTCCTGTGCGGGTGTCAGTTCATGAGGAATAAGGACCGTGCAAAGGATATGTGCATACCTTCTCTCCATTGTCTGCGCGGACCACAGGCTCTTCATCCTCGCGTACTGCAGGCTCTTCATCCTCGCGTACTGCAGGCTCTTCATCCTCACGCGCCGTGTTTTCTTCATCCTCGCGTACCGTGTGCTCTGTGACCGTGGATACGGCATCTGCTTCGACGACAGTCGTAGGCACATCGGCGAAGTGCCGGAAGACAAACTAGATGTCACGTCAGGATTCAGATCATATGTTCATGAATGGAGAGTGAACGCACCTTCAGCTTCCAATTGTACTCCGGCGGAGTGAGCGAGGAGCCACTCATCATCCTCAGCAGCAACGAGCATCGGAGAGTGGTGTTCTGAGCGTCTGCAAGAAACCGTTCTTCGGTCACAATGTTTGTGCTCAGGCCAGATGGATGGCCAGCGCCCACGAGATACTGCTCGAGGTGGGTCCGGAAGAGCGCCTCGAACCCGCGGTCAGCCTGGTCTGTGGCAGATGACTTGAAGTGCAGATGATTGTCGACAACCGTTTGAGCACAGGTGATCTTGCGAGAGCAGAGCGTCCCCACCAGACCCTTGATGCGACCGCTGAAAGCCTGAAAACGATGTGGCGTACGCACAATGAGTAAAAAGCCATATAGCAGAAAAAGGAGACGTACTTCAGCAAGGCCGCGAACAGAGTGCGCATGGTGCATGAAATCGAAGCCCGTTTTGAATGCAGTGAAGTCCGGGTGAGAGATCATGTCAGTATCACTGCCAAGAAGCACGCGGCACGTGAGTGTGCGCTCTACACCTAAGCGTTCAACATCCGGCAGGGATCGGCCTTGGACCGCAAAAGTCTGTTCATCTGTCAGTGTTGGGGTGCGGTTGAAGAAATACCGGGCTCACATTGATCGCTAACTCAGAGAGAAGCAGTGAGAGTGGGTCGTCCTTTGGCAACTTTAGAGGTTCGCCAGTGCTTGCCCAGTCGTACCAGCACTTCAGAACTTTGAACGCGTCGAGATCCATGGCCTCGATGAACTGACGATCGAGGTAGAAGTTGTCACACCCCTCCATGACTGCCTGAAGTACGAAGGGGGAAACCGGCATGGGCCCAACACCGAGGATGGCGATGTGCATGAAACAGAGGAAACCTGCAGCTTTCAGGATAGTCTCACGATCGACGAGACCACCAGCTCTAGAGCAGTGAAGACTCAAGGATTTGTATTTGCCTGCATCGATCCAGAAGGACGAGTCCAAGGTTACTTTGTTGATCGCTGCGCGAAGAACCGCGCGTGTTGGGGCATTGCCTGTGGCATTTGCGCTGCCAGAGGATGGTTAGGATCGGAGCCGGGCATTGATGAGAGGAGGAGACGTACACTATCATCAGGCGATCGGTGTTCAGCAATGCGCTGAGGGGAACCAGCCGGCAGGTCACTTCAGGTGCCGTGGCGGCTATGGCAGCTGCGAACTGTGCATCGGGCGGTGGAGCGGGGTTGAACTGCCAGACGAGGAGGAACACCAAGGCGGAAGCGACGAGTTCTGATGTCGGCCCAGAGAAGAATGCTGTAGGCCTGGAGTCTGGCGTACTGCATGCGGCGGCAACGGCCTCTTGCCAAGCCGCTATAGCGCGCTCCTCGACGGGCTCGTAAGGCAGGTACTTAAAAGGAAGTGCGCCCGAAGTGGTCTGTTGTCGGTCACGGTCAACTGTTAACGCCCGGGTGATCATGCGCGATCATGAGCGTACACGTACTTCATACGGTCCTTGGGTTGACGCAGGCTCTATCCGGCGACGGCGTACCGAGGGGCCCGCACTTTCCTCCTAGAACCAAAGCATGGTGAGTATGCATGATGGGAATAGAGCACGGATACACACATCAACGGATTCTGATCGACGACGGCGGGGCGCCATTGTCGAGCGTATGGCTTCAACCACCGGTCGATACCGCGTGACCGGAGTGTGCACGATGCTGGACCCTGTCGCCTGTCATGCATTGTCAGATATGAACGACAAAGAAATTCAAAAAATGCAGGACTGCAAGGCGTACCGTTGCAACAGAACGGGGGGACGGGTTTTGGCGGAGCAGGTCTACAATATTCATGTCCTGGCATATAGGAGGGAGGTCAGCCTGATGTAGTACCAAATTGCCAGAAAAACGCACGCTCTCATTAGAAGAACTGTCAGAGTCAAGATCTTGAGTGAGAACGCTCTCACGTGCTTCCGCTGAGGAATCCACCGGTGTGCGGACCTCGATGCAGGACGTGATGCATTGAGTGCTGATATTCTCGAAGCGGGCTGCTAGTACGCGGGCAGGGAAGCAACGATGCAATGAGTACACAGCAGGATGACTCGGAGCCTGGCCATCGAGCCTGAGGTTGCGCAGGGGTGCTTGGATGTTTCCGAACCGTGGAGCTTGGCTCAGCGTGAGCTTGAGTATCAATGAATTGAAGCGCCGTACTCACCGATCAGAAGGAACTGAAGATCACCGTGAAGATGATTGACAATGGCACCGCCAAACGGCAGCGAGGACAAAGTGGCAAGGGTGAAGTTCGACGGCGTGAGATTGCCATGGGCCTCGTACTTTGTCATCCGCTGGTTGCTGCGGTTGACGCGCGATGATCCAGGCTTGAGGAGCTGCCAGGGCAGCGTCGATGGCGCCTGCGGTTGTTGGCGATCTGAACGTGGCTGGCCAGTCTTCATTGTGATGCCATACCGGACGCAGTGCGCGGTGACCTGGGTATGGAACGACTGCCACACGGGGTCCGTTCCAGTTGGTAAGCCCTCGATACTGACCTGGAACACCAAGCCGGTGCTAGCGAGACGATTCTGGACCCATGCGAGGTCGTCCCCAGACCACTTCAGTTCTGGCCCAGAAGGTAGGAAGTCTTGAGCATTACGAGCACTCTGGCCTGGCAGCTGCAAAAACAAAAGCGCTAAATGATGGCAATGACTCCTGAGAGAAGTAACAACCTACTGCAAATGGATAGAATCCCACGGTGAACTTGGTGATGCTCGGTGTCGCAGTCGCAACCGGCGTCTCTGGTGGTGCCACGATAACTCCAGGGACAAGAGGAGCAGCAGGAGGGGTAGGGACCGGGAGAGTCGGGGCATTGACGCGAGTCGTCGAGGTGTTCAAAGGACCGCCATGCCCACGCGTAGAGTGCCGCCGAGCAGCCGTCACTCGGCGAGTATTGGCCGAGCCGGCAACAGGTGGAGGTAACCCAGCGAAAGCGGTGATGGGAGGGACAGTAGAGATGGGCGGCGCGCCGGTAGAGATTGTCGGGGCTTGCGGGTTGAAGTTTGGTTGCGGCATGCTAGGGTAGTAGGCCCCTGCCGGCGAGACCATGCTGATAAGGAAAACAACTATGAGTGCTGTGAAATTAACTGAAGGATGTAAGGTGTACCTTGTGCGTATGCCAGTAGGCGTGGACAGCGCTTGATGCATCACCCACGGCGCACCGCAAACGCATACCGTTCGAGCGGTCCATGGAGAATCAGTCTGATGCCTGAGGTGAGTAGGCTATGAGTAGATACAAAAATTACACGCACCGAATAGAAACCCCCGCAGCTGCTGGCGTTACACCCTCCTTTCGCCATAGCCGCATTGCCATCATCCGCTGCTGGTCGGCCCGTGGAATGCGATAGCCAAGGATGTCCGCATCCGTCACACAGTTGAGTCGGTTCTAGCGCCCTCTGCACGGGAATGTACGATCAGCTTACGCTTGAAAGGATGGCGGTTTGGCTCACATAGTAGGCAACTTGATCCAAGATCAGGACGAACGAGCCGCAGCCGAAACAGCCGTTGAAAACGCAGTCTTCCCGCCTAGAGAGACGGTCTGACATAGTGGGAAGTTGGACGCCGGCGGATTATACACCTTCAAGGGCATCGCTACTTATACCGTTGACTGCCACTCACAAGGCAGCGAGGACAATGAACGACATCGGCTGACAGCGGTGCCCATCGATGCGCACCGTTCAGCAGCGCAACCGTGGCGTTACTTCGAATACTTGGCACGGGGATGGCATAGGTGACTATCGTTGACCATTGGTGAGCATAGATTATGGAAAAGTGTACATTACGCGTGGTGGTCGATACTCATGCGTGATGTGCGATGATGGCCGATGACCACAAGTGCTCATCCGCGAACCGGGTACGAGCGGTGACAAGCTGTGACAATCAGTGACCAGCTAACAAAAACAACGTCCCAGATAATTGTCCAATAAACCCCGTCATACTCAGACCCTCCGCCGCAATGGTCTGATCTCTACAGTATTACTACTTTAAGTTTGGCCGCTGGATAGTCAGAGTCGGATCTCTTTTTCAACTCTTTCGCCTACTAAACTTGTATTACACGGAGAACACCACAGCTATATGGCAGGACAAGATGTGATGCAAAAACTGTATTCAGGCTTGTATATCAGCACATTGTAGTACATTATATACTGTATAAGAGACGACTAAAGAGCTCCCGCCCAAACCACCAACGACGAGACAAATCCTACTACTACTACTACTGAGTCCATGATCGAGACGAGAAAGAGAAAGCATGCGAGGGCAAGAGGCGGAGGGAGCGTGGGAGGCGCGCAGGGGCACGCGGGCAAATACGAGAAAGAGGAAGGCTAACGAGCGTGGGGCGGGCCGAAGCAGGGCGGCCCGCTGTAGGTGCTATCGACAGGTCGACGATGAAGGGGTATGCTCGAGAATAGGATATGGGGAAGGGGATGTGGCGGGGATGGACAGAGGGTGAGATGTACGAGAGGAGGAGCGTGATGGTGAGGGGATGCGGTGGATGCGGTAGAATGAGTTACATGCAAAGATGCAAGATGCGACCAGTCCGATAGTCTAAACACCGACCGCTACAGACGACGAAGATGCGTTGACAAAGCGCGGGGCACAAGGGCGGCCGCGCCGCAAGACGAGACGAGACGGCGACGCCGGACGGTTACGAGTCCGAGACGAACCGCTCGCCGCCTCCGCCGCCGCGCATGATGGCCTTCATGAATGAGAAGAAGCGGCTCGAGTATTCTGCGGGAGGCACGGGACTGATTTTATGCTAGACGCAACGACGATCGTCAGCAACCGTCAGACTGACGCATACGCCGAAACAAACAGACGTACCCGATCCGCGCTGAGCCCCTTCCAGAAGTGCTCGAGCTTCTTGAAGGTGTTGTAGGGCGTGAGGATGTCGATGACGCCGAGGTAGTATATCGTGTCCATGTTCTCGTTCGCCTCGTCCGTCGCGCGCAGCCCGCCCTCGTCTTGGTAGAAGAGGAAATGCTGGCGCTCCCCGGTGTCCTCCTCGGGGAGCGTGATCGTCCCGAGACGTTGTGGGTCGGCCTCGCGCATGATACGTCGCATAGCGATCGCCTCGGGAGACTGCGGGCCCTTGCCAATCGTCTTCTTGCGGTTGATGACCGGCATGTCGGGCTTAACGCGGGCGTAACGTGAGCAACCACCGCGGAGCGCTCGAGAGAACAGCTGAAGACTCACCGAAAACACGCGGAGCGTGTTCCGTCGCACGTTGTCGCGGTTCCCGCGTCGCATGCTGTGAATGCCGACAAGCAGGCTGTAGTCCATGACGCCGAGCTCCTTGAGGAGGTCCGAGTCGCGCCTGAGCTGCTCGGTGAGGAGCGCGCGTTTCTCAGGACCGAGCTCGAGCGTCTTGCGGCGCTTGATCCAGTTGAGGTCCTTGAGGACCGCACGCGGGTTCTGCGCGGCCTTCTCCTCGGGGTACTCGCGGCCAACGGTCGAGCCCTTGAGGTCGTACGACTCGTGCACGTCCTTGTGCGCAGGGAACAGGTTGTTCATGATGACGAAATGGATCTTGCGGCCATGCGGGAGCTTCACGCGGTGCAGGCCGTAGAAGCGCGACAGGAGCGTGTGCGGATTGTCCTTCACGTGTGCGTAGTACTGCGGCAGTATCCGCCGCAGGAATTTGTGCTCGTTGTGGTGGATCGTCTTGATGATGAACCGGTAGTCGCGTGAGAAGTAGAAGAACGAGCCGGACTTGCCCGGCGATCCGAGCTCGGAGAGGATGTACTTCGCGGTCAGCGAGAGCAGGTAATCCGCGGGGTCGAGATGGAAATAGTCCTCGCGCAGCTCGCGGAAGACCCAGGGCGCGTAGTCCTTGAACTTGAAGTCGTACTTGGCCGAGGGCGTAAGCTCGTTGCCGACGCTGCGGAGGGATCAGGGCAACGACGGGGAACGACGACGCGTAACGCACATGTCAAACGAGTACTTGTGTCGTGCCGTATAGTCCTCGGCCGACAGTGGTCTCCGAATCTTCGCTTGACATCGCGAGACCTGCCAGGGATGAGTACGTGCGCGCTGCGAAAACACGAGTACTCACAGCTATCCGTATCCCGGTGAGCATGTTGTACATGAGCACGTAGTTTACGTGGTCCTCCCCGATCAGGTTGCCCACCAACGGCTTGTCCTCCACGCGTGACAGGACCGTCGTCGAGCGGGTCAGCGCCCGCTCAGCCTCCTGCTGCGCCTTCGCACGCTTCGACATGCGTTCGCGACGGATTTGCTCCGCCTGGAGCTCGATATCGTCCGCGAGTTCGCCCACGTCCTCAATGGTGGCTTGGTGTGGCTGCATTGTCATAGTGCGCGTTGGACGCGGCGGTGACTGGTTGGGGGCGATCGTCGCGGACCCGATCGTATTCCGCCGTGAGGGCTTGTGCGGGACAGGGGGTTGGAGGTAGCCATCGACTGAGACGTGCGAGCCCGCCTGTGTGGGCGTAGGTAGGCTCTTAGAAACGGTTGGGGTACCATAGGAGAGGTCGTCGGTCACAGGCGTATCGAGCGCGCTGCTTTGTCCATACCCGGATTGTGATGCGGTCCGCAATGACGACCTCGTCTCGGCCGAAGAGCGATGGCGGAGGCCCTGAGATGACGAGGAGAACCGAGCAAAGCTGGACGGCGTTCGGGAGCCGGACGAAGTGCGCTGTAGGGGCTCCTCAAAAGTGATCGGGCGGGGCGAAGACTCGACGGACGCGAGCTGCTGCTTGCGTGGTGCAGGAGGGGGCCCATCGTCTTCGACACTCGATGGTGGAGACGGTGGTGGTGGTCCAACGTTGAAATCCGCGCTACCCTCGCGTTGCTCGCCGCGGTGGAAGGTCGGGACGGCATGGGCGAGCGACGCACCGACTTTATGCAAAAACGGCTCCGGGACGGGCCCCTCTCCAATCTCTACGACGTTGTCGGTGACCTTCAGAATATGCACCTCCTGTGCTGGGGACTGCTTTCCGCCGGCGAAAGCGAGGGAGTGGATAGGGTTGACGCTGTCAGAGTCGCGCGAGGACGGGTGTATCGGAGACTGAGGCGAGCCAAGCGGGGCGGTCAGATACGAGGTGTGTGAGGTGGATGCATAGCTCTGGCGCTGGCGGTCGTCGAACGAGTTGGGGGACGAGGTGCGGGCGATGGGGATCGTGGCAGTTGCGGCCATAGACGAGAGAGACGGCAGCGGAGCGTGGCGATGTCAGATAAGAGCGACTGTCGAATGGTGTCCGCCAGAGGTGGAAGAGCAACGCAGAGAGGGATCCTTGGTCGTCGTCGTCGCCGGCGCAGAGGACGTTGAGGATGATGAGGGCAGCGGTGAGAGCAACGTCCAGGCCCCGCCCTCGATTATCCTCCCGGCGTCTATTGCGATAACTGTTCCGAAATTACTTATCCTCCCGTTAACTCCGCTCCGAGACTTGTCCGTCCCAATCTCCTCCTTCCGCAGCACCCATAAAATTATCGCCATCCTCGAACTTATGTCCTTGAGGCGTCCTTTCCTCAAGGCCGTTTTATTCCGTGCACAACATATCGATACGCAGCTCTCTGCGGTACCTGGGAGCCTCGGAGGATCCACCCGCCGGAGAAGACACAGGTCGGCAGAATGCCAAGTATAACGCGCAGGCTGTATCAAAAAGTAGCTATCGACATCTGCGCAACCAGCCTCGACGCCCTCGAACGAGTTCAGCACAAGTTCCTCCGCAGAGCGCTCGGGCTTGGCTCTCACTCACAGCTCACACCCTTGTTCACGGAAACGGGGCTCTGGCCCGTCCGCTAACGCCGCCTGAACCTCGCGCTTCGATACCTGCAGTACATCCTGCGCGACGGCCCGCCACTGCCTGCCGCCGCGTTCATGGAGGCCTGGCGTCTCGCGGCAGAAGGGTCCTCTTCGTGGTGGGGGGACCTATATCACGCGCTCGGCGAACTGCCGGTGCCCGTGCACCTCTCATTGCGGGAGTTTCCTACGATTCTGACAGTGGACTCGCTGCTCCTGGATCTGCAACAGTCTCTCGCGGACTATCTCCGGGCGGGCATAATGGTGTCCGAGCGTCTGCCGCTACTCCGCACCCGCACGCTAGCTGCGCGTAGCTCGGACCTGGCGGACCTGTGCACAAAACGCACATATCTGTCCCTTCGGTCCGACCGCCTCCGCAACGCTATGACACGACTACACGTATCCGATCACCCGCTCGCAATCGAGGAGCTGCGCCGCTGCACACCTCCCATCCCGCGGGTTCGACGAATCTGCCGCTTCTGCAAGAAGCGATGGGCGGTGGAAGACGAGTGCCACGTCCTCATCGAGTGCATGGGAGACGCTGTGCAGGCAAGGAGAGCCACGTTCTGGGTGGAGGCAACTGCCCTCCTACCCCGGCTCCCAGCTATGGCCCACTCTCGCCCCACCCCCGCGGTACTCGACATGCTCCTCTCAAGAGAGAAGACGTTAATCCCTCTCGCCGAGTTCGTTGCGGACATGTTTGACCTCTGCGACGAAGTACCGTGCTTCATCATCGACAACGATGAAGCTCTCCTCGCGCTCGCCCCGTAAAGCTGGCGCGCTGCGACCAGGCACAGGATCTGGCGAAAGCAAGCAACGTCTGGCAGGACGGTTCGTGATGTCATGTCCCACTTCGGGTGTGTTAGAGAACTAACCATGACGGCCACTCGTAGCAGTCCCTACTTGGGTGTTCACGCGGCCACACGCCCGTTCAGCCCGCTCCCTTCTGCTCACATGGAAGCGCTACCGGATGGGTGAGCCCCCGTTTTGGTGGGGCGAGTGTAATCAGAGGCCGCTTCGACTGACGGCGGTCTCTTTCCCTGCAGGTTTTTATGCCGCTTAATGGCTTTTCCTGCCCCGTACTTCATTTTTTCCCCACTGGGGTTTTTTATGCGTGGAGAAGGGTTACTCGTCTCATCGGCACCTCGAGTGCAAGGAACGACTCATACTATACGGCCGGTGTTTCGTCTCATGCGATCAGAAGGGGAGATGCCGGGACATTGCGCTGCTGGGTACTTATCTACGTGCTGGCTCGTGATTTGGGCTGATTTACTATTTACCCTTACCTTACTCGGTATTTACATTAAGTAGTTAGTCCGCGTGGAACCAAATCGAAACGTCCCTCCTCCTCCATCTTCTCAGGCGGCCCGCGCCGACCACCGCTATATTCGACCTCGGGCCGATGCTTCAGGGCATCGTCAGCGACTTTTGCAAGTCTCGCAAACATCCTCGCAGACATCTAGTCAGCAGTAAGGCGATTGAGGCTTGTTAGGAGCAGTGCGCTAGAGGGAAGAGATCGTGCGCGCGTTGATTTGGACAGCCAGGGCGCAGATGGTGACATACAGCCACGCACGCCGCAGAGGACCCAGACGCGGAGTAGCTGGACAACCAACGACGGGAGTTAATACACATGTTACCCTATATTCACACTCTATTCTAGACACTAACGAGTGCACGGGAGTCTTCGTTCACTCGCGCAAATGTCTACAACCTGCGAGCAAAGAAGTCAGCGAAGGTCCTAGAAGCAAGAATGATTGAAATGACGCACTTGTTGCCAGTCTTCTTCGCGCTCGCCCTCGCACGCCCCTTGAAGCCCCAGCTAATCTGGCCTGCGACATGGATCTCCACCCCGAGGTCGTCCGCGAACGACCACACCAGCCCGGGGTTCTTCTGGAACATCCTACCGACGAACGCGACGTCCGCCTGGCCCTTCTCCAGCACGCCCTGCGCGACCTGCCCGCTCTCGAGCGTCCCGACCGCCCCGACGAGGATCTTGTCTCCGTGCGCCTTCTTCACCGCCTCCGCGAAGTGCGCCTGGTACGCCGGCCCCGACTTGATCTTCTGCGCAGGGTGGTTCCCACTGCTCGACACGTCCAGCAGGTCCACGCCGTGCTCCGCAAGCAGCCCCGCGAGGCGGACGGTGTCCTCCGAGCGCCACGACGGCTTGTCGGGGAACACCTCCTCTAGCCACTCGCTCGCGCTCACGCGGAACAGCAGCGGCATCGTCGGCGGGATCACCGCGCGCACCGCGTCAACGACCTCGAGCGCGAGCCGTACACGGTTCTCGAAGCTGCCCCCGTACTCGTCCGTGCGGTCGTTGCTCATCGGGCTCAGGAACGAGCTGATGAGGTACCCATGGGCGCCATGCACCTCGACGACGTCGAAGCCCGCGCGCACCGCACGCTTCGCCGCGGCGACGAACCCAGCTACGATGCGCTTGATGCCCTCCTTCGTGAGCGCCTTCGGGCGCGGATACTGCTCGGCGAACGGGATCGTGCTCGGGCCCCAGACGTCGTCGGGCCACCCGCCCGCGGCCTCGTCCGCGACGCGCCCGGAGTTCACGAACGGCGCGAGAGTGGAAGCTTTGCGTCCGGCGTGTGCGAGCTGGATCGCGACCTTCTGGCCCTGCGAGTGGGCAAATTCGACGATCTTGGCCCAGGCGGCGGCTTGCGTGTCATTCCAGATGCCCGCGCACTCGGGCGTGATACGGCCCTCGGGGAGGACAGCGGTAGCTTCGACGACGGTGAGGCCGGGTCCACGCGTGAAGATCCCACCGACTGTGCAGAAAAGGTGAGTGCGTGCGCTCGCCGTCGTCGCGGAGTAACTCACGATGGGCGTGTTGCCACTCCTGGACTACGCCGTCTTCGGACGAGTACTGGCAAAGTGGAGAGAGCTGCACGGGACGCATGAGCACGCGCGATCGACTGGTGAGAGCATGCGGAACTCACCCAGATGCGGTTCTGGAACTCAACACCGCGAATTTTGAGGGGTGTGAACAGAAGCGGGATCGGCCTCCCATCCGGCTGGGGGTCGACCGCGGTACCGGCGATCGGATACTGGGCCGGAGTGAAGTAGGAAGTGTTGGCGGCGGGTGCGTTAAACTGCGGGGCCATGGCGTAGATAGGAAGCGGGAGAAGTTCTCAGCGAAAGGAACTGGAAGAGCATGGCGAGGCGAGGCAACTTATATAGCGCGAACGCAAGATGTGGGAAAACGTATACGCGCGCGACACGAAGGCTCCGGAAAGCGTAAAGGAACGTAAAGGAAGGGCGGGCGCCGCACAGACGAGGTTCCAGCCTTGCGACATGGCTTAGTAACACTTGTTCTGGGACGGTTTGTAAGCCGTGGGTGCAGAGACGGAACGTAACATACCGACTCCTGTGTCTGCTAAGTCTACTTGGGGTCCTTGTTGTGAAGACAGAGCCAAGACTTGCAGCATGGTGTGGCGGGCGAGAGAGCGATACTAACGGAGGCTAGTACTGGGAGTCGACAAGCAAGACGGCGCGGGCATAACGTTAACACACCATTGACACCTTTGCATAGAGGAATGGCGATCATGCTACCGCAATCGCCCGCTGCACTTGCTGTGTGGGTGCACATGCATACGCTCTCCCAGCGTGGGCGCGCAATGAATACTGACAACGAATACAGAAGTTCATTCTCGTCCACCGCAGCGACGTCGGTTACCTACTACCACGGGCGCAGTAAGTGCTATAAGTTCGATTAGCAATGAGGATAGCATATGGAATATACAGGTCGCGGTGACATACCGATCGGAGGGTATGAGGGCGAGAGTTCGTTCGTAGTTGCGAGCAGTAAAATGACAAAGTATACGCTGATTCTCAGTCATCGACCCGGCGAGGAGTACGCACGTCATTCGAAGACTCGTTTGTGCAGCTGTTGGTCAGGCGAGTACCCTGAACCGAGGTGAGGTCGGGCGCCCCGATAGGAGGATGACATACACGGGCGTTGCCCGCAAATAGGTATCAGCGATTGAGAGTAAATTTGTGGGGTATATGCGATTATGTGACCTCTTCCGAACGGAGGAGGTGGTCGTAGAAGAGAGGCCAACAAGCAGGATAAGGGCGTAGTATCGACACACGGATAGGGAAGAAAGGTCTGAGCTCCGTGAGAGCGTCGATACGCTCACCTAGGCACCACATAAACGCGCTAAACGTCTCTCACTCAATTGCATGGTCTGAGGTATCGTGGTGGGGCGATGGAACAGCCTGACCCGAAATTCGGAGGAGTGAACGGAAACGGTCCGAGGAATGCCAAAGAGCAGCAGCGCCTTGCTAGAAGCACAGATGTATGAGACTTGTTATATTCTGGCTAGTTCAGAGCTGGTGCTGTAAGATAGAGATGTCTCGACGAGGAGAGGCACTCGCAAGAGGATGAAGGCTGAGGCAGAGGAGGAAGAAGGCACCGACCATCGCAAACGAGCGCACATGTAGATCTGGCGTTATCTCTTAGATAACGCGCAACCGCCTGCCATATCGGTCACTGCAACTCTTCCAAGTTCCACTCTCTCCATCTCGGTGGACGTCCACTTCCAGTACCTTGCGAACGGTACGAAATCATTCCTTGTATGTTATAGCAGCTTTTCTGTGATATGATATCTCATGACGACATACCCATAGAACCACGAGGCGACTCGTTCCACGGCAACTTCGGCCATATGCACACGCGACACCTTGGGAACACTGCCCTCGAGCGCGTGGATCATCTACGGTCCGCAGAACGCTCGGCCCAAGCCTCCAGGATTCCAACATAGGTGGAATCATGGGAGACATATCGATGTGTATATTGGGCCTACGACGAACTCCCTGGGTCCGCTACTCCGTATATTCCTTTTGCACGTCTGAACAAACCTCGCGCGTACTGATGGTCTCTTTCCATGGACAGATTCGCACGCAGGAATGACACAGCGATCGCATGTCGAGGACTCTCCGCTTGTATGAATATGAGCACTGCCTCATCGCGATAGCCTGCCCAGATAGCGTCGGCGCCCCGGAACGTACACTGGTGCGCGAAGCCCCTCTACAGCCTTCAAATGCTGCAGCAGATCGTCACCCCGTCGTCCACGGCCTAACACTGCTCCCCCAGTATCGACATGGCATCCTTCTTTGACATCCTGGGCGTCGTTTTTGGCATCCTCGGGACCGTTAGTGCTGTCCCTATCGTCCTCCAATGGCTCGAGAGCAGACTCCCGCAGGCCCTGCTCCGCCAACTTGAGGCCGTCATAATCGATATCGAATCTCTTCTTTCCGATCTCGCGCAGCACGGACTCATCTTCAAGTACCAGATTCGTCGCGAGTATCAGGAACGCATCGCCAAGTAAGCGGGCACTAGTTCCGGTTCATAGTCATACTAACGCTGCGCATCAGTATAGAGCAGCGTGCGCGAACAGCTAGGTTACGCAGCTATCAGGCAACGATATACACAGAGCAGCTTCGCGCGCTCTCGTCCGGACTCGCGCAAGACGTCTCCGCGTTGTACGCCGAGGCCCTCCAACTTCGAGCTTCGATCTGCGTACGTCTCATATATACGCATACACCTGGCACATTCGCTTACAGATTTCTTCAGGAAGCCGCGAGTTCCGCCCAGGACGCTTTCGCGTCGCCCAATCTTCCCTTCCAGGAACCTCTGACGGCCGTCCCCGTTACCTCGCCCCTTCCAGAACCTGCTTACATGCCGCCCATCGTCGTCGCTCCCTCGAAAATTTCACAAAAACCCACTCCGCGCCTCAGGCCCGCCCTTCGCAAGGTCATCTCACACCACCCCCGCTACGCCCGCGACGTGCGACGGGCCAAACCGCGCGAGGGCAAATCACGGCTCCGCGCACAGTCGCTTCCTCCGCTCTGTGTCACCGCATCCCGCAAACGAACACCCGACCTTTCAGAAGCGGAGGCTTCCGGTGTAGACGACCTGGACGTGGACTCCGAGAAACGAGGGCTGCGCCGTCGAAACCTGGGTCAGCGCAAAGTGCAGTTCGACAATTATGTGTCCGTCCTGGAGTTCGATTCACCGCCCGCGCTGGAGAATGCGAGCGATTGACGGGTTTGCGGCGGTAACATGCGCGGCGATGCTATATGGGAGATTTCGCTGAAGGAGCGGCGTAGTAGTACATGTGAGTCTTCTGCGTAATTCGTTCGCGACGAGCACAATGCTGATGTCGCGGACGGCAGAAATGATCGATCCTTTTTTCTTCCAGATCCTGTTCCCGTCTTGTGCTCGGACACGACCAGATCATGCGCCGCAGACCCTTGTGTCAAAGGTGCAATTCGACGCGCTCGCTCGCGTCTTGAAGCTCGATTCGTAGCCTGGGCCGGAAGACGCTTGACCTCGACGCGACACCACCGTACCATGTGCGAGCGTTTTCGGGGCCCGGTAAAATCCCACCTCATTGTCCCACCTCCTCCGGGAGTGCCCGAAAATGGACAATGGACCTGAGCAGCCGGCGGCCGTGTGCCGGACGTTTAGCCACCAGCTCTGCTCGCCGGCGCTCTCTTCACTATAAGAACCCAGCTGAACCGAGTCCCTCCCCTCACCTCCTTACCACGACCCTCACTCTGTTGCAGTCCGGAACGGCAGCCCCTTCCCTCACACGGTTATACCAGCGGGTTTCACCTTCAAACCCCTTCGTCAATATGGATCCGGTAAGCGAGTAGGCGGGGCTGCGGGATTCTAGTCACCGCTGGCATCACTAACACAAACCCGCAGAAGGCCGAACTGGCATATAGCCTCCCACGTTCGTTCCTCTCAAAGGAAATAATTACGCTCGTTTGCGACCATGTCGCCGAGGATGAAGATTCTGGGACGCTCGCGTCGCTGGCCCGGACGTCCAGGGCATTCCGTGACCCTGCCCTCGATGCGCTTTGGAGACGCATTCCGGGGGCCATTGCCCTTTTGCGCCTCCTTCCTCCGGACCTCTGGGAGGTCCAGCGGCAGCCGATATTTGGAACGGGTGGTGGTTTCTACGTCATGGTATGTTTTCACGCCCCACATAGTGTCGATCTGCTCAACCTATCTTGTAGACGTTCCGCCGTCCTGTAAGGCCGGACGACTTCGCTCGATTGCAAGTTTTCGCAAAACGGGTCAAAGAAGTGCAAACGAAACAGCCTCACAATAGGGTCACCAGTGCTCTAATCCATCCGGTCGCATGGGTGGAGCTTGGGCAAGCTATCGAGGGCCCGCTTCTCCCTAACCTCACCTCTCTGAGGCACATGGAGGTAAGCGCCAAGCGCCCCTTTGACAACTACATCTGGCCCGTGGACTTCCTCGCCGGGCCCAAGCTGGAGTATGTCGCGCTCGCTATGCGCGCGAGCCTTACGGATCCTGAACCCGCCGCACGGATCTTCTCCACCCTTTCCTCCCGAGCTCCCGATGTCAAGAAGATCGACATTTCCATAGTTCAAATTTCGAAAATGGCTTATCTACCGTGCCTCGGCGTGGAGATCGGAGGCCTTCGGAGCCTGACCACCTTCAAGGCGCCAAGTCTCGAGCTGCTACCTGAAGCGGTCGAGCACCTCGCGTCGCTACCGAATCTGAGAAGCGTCGCGATCATGACTAGCCCCGCGAAAATCATCGGTAATTCCGCGTTCCCGTACACCGGCGAGCGCATTGGCCGCTTCCCCGCGCTCGTCAAGGTTCGAATTTACACCAACTGCCTCATATGGTGTACAGCCTTGATGAAGACCATCTCCTCCCCATTCCTCAAGGAACTCCTCATCGAGAATCGCTCCTGCTCCTCGAAGGCGCCAGTCCTGGAAGCTTTGTTCGCCGCCGTCAGCCAGCTTCCTTGCGCCGCCACTCTGCACATCCTCACGATCTTCTCTGGGGACGACCACGCCTGCCTACACCCAGGACCCACAATCGTCAGCGCCACAGCCATGCTCCCATTCGCCGCACTCACCGCGCTCGCCTTCGTGCGCATCAACGGCTGGTGCGAGGTGCTCCTGGACGACACCGTGCTCAGTACCCTCGCCCGCGCATGGCCTGCGCTCCAATCTCTCGATATGCACTTCCCCCAGTCACATCCAGAGCTCCAATTTCCCCTTCCCGTCTCACGTCCGCTCGTGACGATCAAGGGACTTGCCATCTTCGCGCGTGCGTGCCCACTCCTGGAGCGTCTATGCCTCCCGTTCGATGCGTGGGTAGTGCCCGAGCTCGATCCCGCGCCGGATGGCCGACACAGGCAGAGGCCTACGGAGATACCGAGCTGCGACTCCGCCTTACAGCACCGAGACGTCGGAGACTCCGATCCAAGACCATATGAAAGTGACCTCGTACCTTTCACTATTCTTCCCGGAGGTGAATGAAGTCTGCTATGGGGGTCCGGACGCAGGGCTTTGGGAACAGTCTATAGATTGGTATATGAAGTTCAGGGGTGTAAGGGAGCAGGAGCGGAAGATGCGACATGAGCATCGGTTGGCTGCGGCCGGCAACGCAGGTGGCTCAGCAGCTTCGACGTGAGGTATCTGTGCGGTATTCAAGCTGTCTTTTGTAGTTATCAACCCCTTCTCCAGTCCGGTTCCTATACTTAGTAGTAGCATGTTCACAAGTTACAATGTATCGCTAGCTCGTTAGTTCCTACGTTGTATGTTATGTATATGTTTTGCTGTGCTCATTTTGCCCTCCGAGTCTTTGGGCGCCTGTTCACGCCTCTCTTCTCTCTTCCACCATGACCACGTCTGGACGTCGTAGCGTATCTACCGCCTTGCATCTGGCGACTGCTGTCACCTGCGAATATTCAGGTCGGCGAGCGTCTTGCGCTGCGTCTCGACTCGGAGCGGCTGCGGCGACGCGAAGTTATCCGCTAGCTCCGGGATACTGTATTGACTCGGACTATGACTCCGGTAATGCTCCTTACCCCTTTGTTCACCGGTTGTACGTATATAGATGCACCCGTGGGATGACTCCCTATACACGTGGAACTTCTCTAAGCAAAAATGACAGAGACAAGCTCCCAGGAGTCGTGCATAAAACCGCGCGAAACGGGGAGCGCCTCAGGCTTGCACATTCGAGTCCCCCAACCACTCGACGCATACTCTCCCATTAAACGACATGTCATCTTCTACACGTCAAACGTCCTGGCTCATTTCCGGGTACGTCCTACTCCTCACTTCCTCGGGAAACACTATTTACGCATGCTGGTCTGTTTGCTCAGAGCATCTCGCGGGATCGGGCTCGAACTCGTCAAGCAGCTGCTCGAATCCCCCAACAACCTCGTCATCGCCGCTTGCCGGACCCCCGAGAAGGCGGTCGCCCTTAACGCGCTGAAGAGCAGCGCCAAGGGGTCCCTGCACGTTATCCGTCTCGAGGTCACCGACTTTGACAGCGTTCGGGCGGTCCCACAGGCGATCGCGCCGATACTAGGCGAGCATGGCCTTGACTACCTCATCAACAATGCCGGCATCGTAAGTGCCCCACAGAGCCTCGTGTTTCGCTCGCACTTTGACTGAACGAGCCCGTACCGCAGGCCAGACAAGACACTCCACTTACGCTAGACCCGGAGGTGTTCCTCGAGACTTTGCGCACGAACACCGTCGGGCCCGCGCTGCTCAC
>MNAD01001507.1:1145-32755 GCA_001895945.1 Trametes pubescens
AGACATAGTTGTATGAAATTTGAACTAGAGAGGACGCCAGATCCCAGATGGGAGACGAAACGAAGACAGCATCCTCTATGTCACTGTAAGCGCCCCAAGGTATTTCACTGAAGTTCATTTTGTGCGCCAGGACATCCTCGAAATCCGTCGTAAAGCGTTAAAAATCTTTCGTTTTTCAGGTGGTACCAAAATATTATATACATTTCCCGCGTTTTTCGCGTTTTACAGTGTAAAACGCATATTCCGCTGGAATTATCACAGGAGGTTTTTCCTGATGCACCAGTGCCACCCCACCCAGGATCCTGTTCTTTCTCGAGAGCGCATATATCCGCAGGGTAGTAAACACTGGTGTTTCTCGTCAGTGGGCTTAGTTGTGGATCGGAGTAGCATACATACTCACCGGCAGGTCCAATCTGAGTCATGACTACGAGGACCTCAGCGAGCCAGACGAGCGAAGCACAGCTTGCAGCAGGCCCGGGATCAGACATCACATGGCATGAAGGGTTGAGAATAAGCATCTACCTCTGTAGATGTATAGTTCATCTGAATTTGCATGTACTGGACGAGGCATTCGGACTCACAATATCAGATATCGACGGAATAGTCCCAAAACTCAGGAGGAAATACACCAGAGTGATGTACCTGTTCCACACATACAGGCCTCGCGAAAACCAGGATCTCGATGATCGCCATATGTATTGGTATTGTTGCCCTGAGGTGAGAAGGACGTCGTACAGCAGCAGCGCTACCGATCACAGGTCAGCATTTCATATATCAAGCGGAAAGCGAGGCCACTTCAAGACCATATTTACCCGTGACTGCCACCCCACATAGGAGGTTCGTTGTCCTGCACAGTTGCACCGTTAGTTGCACCCACAATGAGTTGCATTGAAGTTCGCAGACTTACATCCCCTGGACTTCGGCGACATACTGAGCAGCAACAGCAGAGCTCGGCGACGACATGAGTGAGAAGTCCGAGTCCAAGGCGACGAGTCAAAGCGTAGGTAGGATCGAGAGCCAGGGATTTGAGTCGTGGAGCGCTCTCACTTGCAGGTCGCCTTGAATGATTCTTATCCAGCAGTAATATGTTCGTACCAATGCATGATTGATGTTGTTTAATACAGCTTCGCATGCCGACGAGCTGCACCCTCAGTATTGCATGCGTTTCGTCAGGTAGGAGCCACGTAGTACGTGCTCGATCATCTGAAACGAGTCAGCACTCACGAAGTTAGGCAACGTATGCACGTTGTATTCTTATACACGGATCGAGATGTGATGGTCCCTTGTCGAGACGCTACGATGGAGGCGACGCCGTCGCTCCACATCAATGAGCCCCGAGATACAGAGTCATGCTGTGAATACGCTCACCACATTTCCAGCAAGATGATCATACCACGGCGCTTCGCCGAGCGCGTCGCCGGTGGTGAACTCGTTCGTTTCTATGGTCCTGCATGTGTATCGGCATCTCTGACATATTTACGAGGCTTCCAATCCAGACGACGCATACGGAGAGGGACCTGGAACTTCGGCAACGCGGGCGCTGGCGCATGTGAGATGCACGCACCCTCCAAACATCAGCTTCGCGAAGATGCCTTCCGCCCTGGGTCGAGCCCATGGTGGTGTTGCGAGGGAGTGACAGTGTGTCCGGAGATTGAGACGTAGTATATGATGTAGGTGAGTCAAGCTGAGATGGACGGCCGTGCACGTGGCTGGTATGAATGCAGCCCGGAGTTACGGAAACTACGGCGGCGGTGGACAGCAGATAGAGAGACACGAAGGAGCAGCTGGACGCGGAGGCCTTCGCACCGCATGTAGCGTCGCCCTGGCCGAGGACTGCTAGACTCATTTGACTAGAGCTACGAACGCGGAGCATAGCACGCGCATCGTCGAGGACGGACACACACAGCCTCGAACTAGCTGCGGAGCCGCTGTCCTGCAGCGGGCCGTAAGGCAATGTTCTGCGGGGCGACTCCGGTCCTGTACAGTGGAGACTTCAAAAACCCGGGCTTCCTCTATCGCCAGGGGAAATATCGCACCTCGATCGTTCCGACATAGCGCGTCCGCCCGCAGTCCAGATTTCTGGTTCGGTTTGTCGGACCTGTCCCCTCGCGCGGACCACATATGGACAGGGCGGATCAGCGTGAAAGTCAAATTCACGCTTCGCGGGTCGGTGTCCCGATGGTGTGCCCTGATGCGCCATGATATGTTTAGTCGTGTTGCTAATCGGAGGGCGAGGATCCTAGATAGTAGGGGATCTGCGTGGCGGGCCCGCGGGATTCGGATGGTTCTTCGCGCGTAGAGGACCGTAAATGCCGGTGTTCTACATTGCGCGAGCGATGTCCTTTCGCGCGCCTGCAAAAATTCGAGGTGAGTGGATTGGCGTAGTGCACACACTTTGGACCATGAACTTACACGACGAAGCGAGCGAGACCAAGTGAGACAGACCAACTCCAGCTTGCGACACTAGGAATGGTAGGTGCTAGGCACAACCTTCCATTGGCGGCGGTAAATTTGCAAGGTTACCCCGAGCTCGCCCAACGTCCGCTCAAACGCAACACTCCAGAGCGCCCACAGGGCCCGTTGACCTGTACACATGCTCTCGGGCCTTCTCACCTCACGTAAAGTTGAGCTGTGGAGAGGGGGCGATGAACTGCGATGAGGCTTCGGATGGCTTATCTGGAAGCTTTTGTGCGCGCACTCTCACG
This sequence comes from Trametes pubescens, assembly GCA_001895945.1. Classification (NCBI taxonomy): domain Eukaryota; kingdom Fungi; phylum Basidiomycota; class Agaricomycetes; order Polyporales; family Polyporaceae; genus Trametes; species Trametes pubescens. Next base: position 3,851 of record MNAD01001507.1, read on the forward strand.
CGCAAGACACGGATGCGCTCTCCGTTCTTGTGCAGGTGCAAGCTTGGCAAAGCGTCCTAGAAGACACGGGTCCTCACGCCATAGTGAGGAAGAGTTCGGTGAATGGAGAAGGACCCGTCCGGTTGCACGAGTCGCACCGCCGCGAACGGCGGTCACGATGGGAATTCTCCGCATTTGGTGAGGACATTTCTTCTGCTGGAGGCCGAGATTCGAACGTTTGCGTGCTGGGATGTGGTCCCGGTCGTTATTCTCAGAGACGCAGGTGCTCGGCGGCGTTCGCGAATCGCGACGTCCCCTGGCCGGCGGCTTATCAGAGTCCATCACGCCCCAAAATGCCGCAAGGGGGCATCACGCGGACGATGCGCAGGCCCTTCGAGCATTCTGAGCCCAGCAGGTGTTCACAGGGCTGAATATGGGTGGAGCAATATGGACATGTACGCGCGGAGTACTGAGCGGCGGGAGAGGAAGAGGGTACGCATGTGCGAGGGCGGCTGCGTTCTAGCCGTCTGATTATGGAAATGCATGGCGTCACCGAGCTGGATCGCACCTGGTCACCTCCGTCCCAGTCCGTCCCGGCCGCCCTCGTCCGTCCGCACGGCGCGGGGCCCAGACGGTCCTATAAGACGTCTTCCCTATATATTACCGTTGCCCTCATCCGAGCCACCACCGCCCTCGTCCGCGGTCGTCACTCCCATCTCCAACATGACTTCCACCATCGACCCCAGCTCGATCGGCAAGCCCGCGAAGAACACGAAGTCCTCTCAGCGCCGGCATGTGCGCACGTTGACCGGTAAGTGTAGCCGTCTTGCTCGAGTCTTCGATGCTCACATACGATGCTGCGTCCAGGGTACACCCCTGAGACCGATGCTGCGACCGGCAAGGAGAAGTGGCCTGTAGGCGACGAGAAGGCTTGGAAGGATGGTATTCCGGCTCTCACCACTGGTGAGTACTGTTTCGATGTTGCGGAGGATGCAGAGTGCGTGAGAGATGAGCGGGGAGAGCAAGCGACGCCAGTATAGATTTGCCGAGGACGTCATCAGCGTTCAAGAGCCTCATGCACCGCGCTTCCCTGGCTTCGGCTCGCGCTTTGCCCGTCGGCTCCGCATACAGTCGCAGACTGAGCGCATTCCATTCGCAGAGGTGCCCAGCATCACCAACTCCGTCGTGCACCACGTCCACACTTCGCTCGCCCGGCAAGCGTACAACCTTGATAACCTCGGCGCGTACCAGGCGTCCGCGCTCTCCGTCCGCGACAACCTCCTCGTAAGTGGTTAACCGACCCATTCGGACTTGAAGCTGCGCCTCACCAAGCTCCTCCCACCCAGGTGAAATGGAACGAGACGCAGCTACACTACTCGCGCAAGGCGCCCAAGCGCGCGTACTACCTGTCACTCGAGTTCCTGATGGGCCGCACGCTCGACAACGCGCTGCTCAACCTTGGCTTGAAGGACAAGTACCAGGAGGGAATCGACAAGCTCGGATTCAACCTTGAGGACCTGCTCGATCAGGAGCGCGACGCCGGCCTCGGAAATGGTGGCCTTGGTCGCCTCGCTGCGTGCTACCTCGACTCGTCCTCGTCGCAGGAGCTCCCGGTGTGGGGATACGGCCTGCGCTACAAGTACGGTATCTTCCAGCAGCTCATCGCGCCCGACGGGAGTCAACTCGAGGCGCCCGACCCGTGGTTGGAGCACGACAACCCCTGGGAGCTCCCCCGCACGGATGTCACGTACCAGATCCGCTTCTACGGGCACGCAGAGCGTCTAGACGCGAGCAAAGCGATCTGGAGCGGTGGTCAGGAAGTCATCGCGATGGCATACGACACGATGATCCCGGGCTACGACACGAAGAACACGAACAATCTGCGTTTGTGGGAGAGTAAGCCCCAACGTGGATTTGACCTCCAGAGCTTCAACGGTGAGTTCGCGTACAGCATACATGGACTCAGAGAAGGGGCTGATATCGGGATTTAGCTGGAAACTACGAACGCGCGGTTGAAGCCTCCAACAGCGCAGAGGCGATCACCTCCGTCCTGTACCCGAACGACCACACCACGTGTACGTTGCCCATTCTCCGTGCGCTATGTGTTTCTGACGTCGAGGGCAGTTGGTAAGGAGCTCCGTCTCAAGCAGCAGTACTTCTGGACGGCGGCATCTCTTGCGGATATCATACGCCGTTTCAAGAACTTGGGCAAGCCGCTCTCCGAGTTCCCCGACTGTCAGTATATCCTCCTAACGTCTCAATCGTATCCATGTCTTAACCTCATCTTCTTATAGTCGTCGCCATTCAGCTCAACGACGTGAGTGTCTCAAGGGTGCTGCATTCGCACTCAGTTTCATTTAACTGATAAATCCTGTAGACCCACCCGACGCTCGCCGTACCCGAGCTGATGCGCATCCTCGTCGACGAGGAGGACATCCCCTGGGACCAGGCCTGGGACATTGTTACCAACACGTTCTTCTTCACGAACCACACGGTCCTCCCGGTACGTATTCTCCAACTCAATGCATGCGCGTGGCTGAGTGCGTTCGGTGTCTAGGAAGCGCTGGAGAAGTGGCCTGTGCCGCTCATGACCCACTTGCTTCCCAGGTGAGTTTTCCGTGATTCTTGGTGCAGGTAGTCATGGTTGCTCAATGGAGCGAAAGGCATATGCAGATCATCTTCGACATTGTAAGTAACTTCTAATATTTTGGAACGCATGACGCTCACGTTGTTCGCGCGGCGCGGTGGACTTGTAGAACCTGTAAGTGTTTCGTACTTTCTTGACCAACACAACGATGTCTGACTTTCGTGCCTCTAAGGATCTTCCTGCAAGGTAATCGCGAGCCTCTACTCAGCCAAATGTTCAACGCTGATTTGATTTACAGCCGTGGAGCGCAAGTTCCCTGGAGACAGGGAGAGGCTCGCGCGCATGTCGCTCATCGAGGGTACGTTCATCTCACTCCTCGGTAGTGCATCACTGTGCTGACAATGCCACAGAGGGCGTTCCCCAGCAGGTCCGCATGGCGAACCTGGCCTGCATTGGTATGTATCGCATAACGTCGTAAGAAGTATTAGTTCGGATCAACTGACGTCCTCGCAGGCAGCAGGAAGGTCAACGGTGTTGCTGAGGTTCGTCATCGGTCGTGGATGTGGGTGCGATCTGCAGGCTGATGGTTTCTTGTCGATAGCTCCACAGTGAGCTCGTGCGTGCGACTATCATGAAGGACTTTGTCGACTTCTACGGCGTCAGCAAGTGAGTTCTTGCTCTGACAACCCGTTGAATGCGATACTGACAATTGGTCGAAATAGGTTCTCGAACGTCACGAACGGCAGTACGTATCATAATGGACTATCGGCGGCTCTTCAGTTGACCTAGATACTTCACAGTCACGCCCCGTCGCTGGCTGGACCAGGTACGCGCATACACGCAGAGTCATTTGGCGCTCCGTCCTCAACTGCTATGTTCACAGTGCAACCCGGGCCTGAGCAACCTCATCAGCGAGACGCTCAAGATCCCAAAGGCGGCGTTCCTCAAGGACCTCACCAAGCTCGAGGCATGCGTCGTTCCCTCAGCTAACATCGAACGGTGCTGATGTGACGCGCACAGGGCCTGCTCGAGCACGTCGACAACCCGGCGTTCCAGAAGAAGTGGGCGGTGGTGAAGCAGAGCAACAAACAGCGCCTCGCGCACTACGTCGAGACGACGCTCGGCCTCAAGGTCAACACGAATGCGATGTTCGACGTCCAGATCAAGGTACGCAGCCCTCTCCCTCTTGTTAGCTCTTTCTAGAAGGCTGATGATGAATTTGTGTCTGTAGCGTCTGCACGAGTACAAGGTATGTGCTGGCCATTGAGTGGGCCGCCGCGGCTGGAGCTGACGCAGGTGTACGCACAGCGTCAAACGCTCAACATCATGGGTGTCATCCACGTACGTTCTGCAAACCAGCATCGAGTTTGAGGATATCTGCTGAACACGAGAATGCAGCGGTACCTGACCCTCAAGGACATGACTCCGGAGGAGCGCAAGAAGGTGAACCCGAAGGTCGTGTTCTTCGCCGGGAAGGCCGCGCCTGGATGTGAGTGTCGTAGTGCAATCGAATGCCGAGTATGTGCTTATGGTATCGCCCTCCAGACTACATCGCGAAGCTCGTGAGTGCAATGATCTTGTTAGGATCTGGCCCTCCCTGACGCGTCCCACAGACCATTCGCCTGATCGTCAACGTCGCGCGGATCATCAACGAGGACCCAGAGACGAAGGACCTGCTCAGCCTCTACTTCCTGCCCGACTATTCCGTCTCGCTCGCGGAGATCCTCATCCCCGCCTCGGACATCAGCCAGCACATCTCAACGGCCGGCACAGAGGCCTCCGGCACGTCGAACATGAAGTTCTGCCTCAACGGCGGTCTCCTCGTTGGTACCGTCGACGGTGCGAACATCGAGATCGCGGAGGAGGTCGGCGAGAGCAACGTCTGTGAGTGCCCTCGTCACCTGTTTGAGAGAGCGCACAGAAGCTGATTGGCCGGGGTGCAGTCTTCTTCGGGCACTTGACGCCTGCGGTCGAGGACCTGCGCTACCAGCACTTGTACCACCCGGTGCCCATCGAGCAGAAGTGCCCGCCGCTTGCGCGTGTGCTCAACGAGGTGTCCGCGGGTCGCTTTGGCGACGGTGGCGCGTACGAGCCGTAGGTGTTTTGATCATTTTCGACGGCGGCCGGGGATGCTGATTTGGATGGATGTCAGGCTGCTCAACACCGTCCGCCAGAACGACTACTACCTGTTGACGGAGGACTTCGATTCCTGTAAGTGATTGGCGTTCGAGTCAGGGAAGCGTGGTTGGCTGACACGGACGGACTACAGACATCCAGGCCCTGAAGCTCGTTGACGAAGCGTACCAGGACCGCACCGAGTGGATCAAGAAGAGCATCAAGACCACCGCGAAGGTTCGCAACACTCGCTTTCTTCTTTGTGCATCTCCACTAACTGCCCGCTGCAGATGGGCAAGTTCAGCTCGGACCGCGCCATCCAGGACTACGCCCAGGAGTACTGGAACATCGAGAGCACGAAGGTGGAGTAAACGCATGCTCCCTCGGCTTCTCGCTTTGTCGTGTGCAAAACGCACGGGCTCAGAAACTAAATATGAAAATGCGAATGTATACCTAGCGCCACACGTAGAATGTATGCTGTACAGATCGGCCGTTGCATGTGTAGCTACAAACGGACTCAGTATCAATATCGTAGACTCGTCACACACAGCTGCATGAATCTGGCTTCTTGATGACAACGGGTAGGACACATGCGTGTAGCTAGTCTGCCAATTTTCCGGCCCAGTTCTCCACGGTGACACCCATCATGGACGGCAGGTCGTTGAACAGCTCCCGCTGGAACTCTTCTGGCCGTATGTACGATATCATCCGATGGCACTGCGCACACAACTGCCGGCGCCCATCCTCCCCGTCCGCATCGATCTTGTCGATGTACGTCCCCCACAGCGACGACCACCGGAGCGACTCGATGACCGTCTCGTCGTCGACGAGCTTCCCCAGCAAGTGCGCCAGCACCGCTGCGCACGTCTTCGGGCGCTTGCAGTGCGGCGACACCGTCTGGCCGAACACGCGGTGCGTCGCCTTCACGTTCGCCTGCAGCAGGCGCGCCTTCGCGGCAAAAACGCGCCCGAGGTCGTCTGGGGCGAGCGTCTCCTGCGAGCCGTCTTCGCGCGCGAAGCCGGTCACGACCTCCGCCTCGAGCATGCAGCACACCATGAGCGCGGCAGGGAGGATCGAGGCGCCAGCGGGGCCTGCGAGGCGCGCGAGGTTCACGACGGCGATGGTGTGCACGGGCTCGAACTTGGGCGGGTGTAGGTCGGAGACGCCGAACCAGGCGTCGCGCGTATCTGTGTACCACTTCTTAAGGTAGGCGAGGCTGAGGTCGACCGCCTGCGCGCACTGGTACTTCAGGCCGAGACGGATGTAAGCGGAGAGCTGGTGGATGGTCGGCTCGAGAGCCCAGATGCTGTGATTGAATGTCAATGAGCTGCATGGGCAACGATCAAAAGGATACCGACATACTTGAGTGCGCTGCCGGAGAGGAAAAGGCGGAGGAGATGTCTGAGGTCTTCGGGGGAGTCTGATAGGCGCATGACGGTGCAATCTCTGTTGCTGCGTTGCTCTACGCTGCAACTTATCCCGAGGGCAGGGGGGATCTCTGGGCACGCTTGCGAGAGTATGTCCCGGAGGACGGGCAAGTGTTTCATGAGGGTCCCCCTGTATACTTGGAACTCGACGTCTCGTGCTATGAGGACGAGGTTCCCATCCTCGAACCAAAGCTCGGCATCTCTTGTTGGTGCAGCGGAAAGTGCGGACGAGCTGGAGGGTTCGAGGAGAGGTAGAGTTTGAATTGATGCATCCCGCCGATCTGGAAGTGGGGTCTGCGTCTCTACTGATGCCGTTGTAGACATCATGGCCAGCACGACAGGTGCGATGGAATTTGAACCTGTAAGCTAACGACGCATTAGTCCAGGGAACAGATACATGATTATCATGTCTGGCTTACGTCTCAGCGGTTGCGCTGTGGGGTGGATACCAAGGCGCACGATAGAAAGCGTGTGACTGCGCTTCGAATTCTTGGAGGCTGCTGATATGCCCAACTTGTCGGAGCATGTGGCTGCCTCAAGGCCGGAAGTACGCGCCTGCTGTCTTGTGGGCGGCTCGGGCCTTCTTGAACTTCGTCTCGACGCAACTCTTGAGTGCTGCGGAAGACACGGCAGACAAAGGGCGAAGTCCACCTGCCGCCATAGCCATGCTATATATGATAGCCCTCAATCTGGCCAAAATGTTAACTGCAGCTGTTAGCCTATCGCAAGGGTTTTCAGGCTACAACACGCAATGCCTTCTGCGCCTTGTCCGCCGTGAGAGAAGCTAGAACATCCAACGTACCCACACACGACCAACGTCAAGTGAATCGCTATCCAGCCCCAGTCAGCGAGCGGGACGGTGCGCTGACTCCGACAGGAACCAGGTTCACATCGTAGTATGACGACCGTGCCTTGAATCTTCGCGGTTGAAACACATATTGAGTATCGTCTGTTAACATTTTAACGCTTAGTTTGGAGCAAAAGCGTCTACCTTCAATACGTGTCTGCATAGAAAGAACGTCAACAGATGAGTCGCACTGTGCTCATATGATAGGCGCCTAACCTCGCCTCCCGGCGGATTAGACGCCAGATGCGTCAAGCTTTTTCCGAGTCGCTCCGAAGACTGTTTGCAACTTGTTGAACGTCTCTGCATCCACTGTGCTCCTAGAAGCAGACTTTTCACATTCTGTTGGTGGGAATAGGATTGCTTACAAGCGACATGACAGTCGTTTTGAAGCTCATGCCTCCTCTCCACGATCCCACTTAACGCATCCGCGACTCCAGTTGCCCCGGGCGACTCCCGATTCCCGAACTTGAATGGGTGAGTCAATCAAACATCGTACACGATAGTTAGCAATTGAAACAATTTGACAGCAGTACGATACAGAAACAGCTCGACAACAGGAACTAAGTGAATAAAGATACGACAAATCTGCAACAACTTCACAAAAATAACGCCGGAGTAGGGAGCAGGCTAAGCTTCGCCTCTGCATCGTAGACTCCCGGAGGCGCTAAGGCACCTTCGAGAAGCCTTATGGAGGGTTCGCCCATGTGTCTTCTAGCGAAGCGTACAGGTCCAACTGCTTCACCGTTCCGTTCCCCTCCCACCACTCCGGCGCAGCTGGAGCCCCATCCACGTCTTCAAGTCGTTCCCAAACGGACCAGCCTTCCGTAGCCTGGGAGCCCGGCACCCTCGCGACACTCTCGATGATGGGCATGCCCACGTTTCGCACGCTGGGCAGCAATGCCATCGCGTCCAGAACATAGTCTCGCACCACCGTCTTCACCAGCTGCGCCGACCCTTCCCACATCGGCCGCCAAAGCACCGTCCATAGCGCCGGTGTGCGCGCCTCCTGGGCGGTGCGGAAGCCGTGCCCAAACTCAGGTTGCCTGCGGAGGGCCTCGCGGGCAGCATTCCATCCCTAGCGGCCGACCAGCAAGGTAAGTCATCAGAGTGCAAGGAGCGATGACGCATATAATGGCGTACCTCGTTCACAGGCGCCTTGTCCCGCAGCTCAAAGAACTTGAGGACAGGTGCCTTCAATGCGCCGCAGAGCAGCACAGGGGAGTCGGAGCCCCAGAACGGATCCCCTCTGGGCGGCGAGCGGAACACACGCACGACTCGGAGACCGACCAGCTGCTCTCCGAGGACCTCCGTGATCCTCGACAAGACGCTCGGTGCCGTCGCGCGAGAAAAGTGGACGGAGAGGTGCGTCACTCTACTCTCCCGCTCGACTCGGCTGATGAAAGGGGCGCCGGCATCCAACACGCGCAGCTTTGGAAATGACGCCGGCGTAACGTGCGGTGGAGGCGCGTGGACGTGGTCGAAGATCCCGCGGAAGTCTTCTATGTCGAGTTGCTGTGCAAGCGACGACCATGACGCGAGCACGAGAGCGTCCGAGTCGCAATGGAATTTCCGGAGGCCTACGGATGGGCTGTCGGCGAGAACGTCCCGGGCAACGGTCTGCGGCAGCTTCGCCCCAGTGATGACGAGCTCTCTTAAATTTGAGAGTTGAGAGAGCGCGCCCGCCAGGCGCAGGACGACGCCGGCGCAGTTCGCGTACCCGGCAACACCGTCGAGCGAGACTGTGAGAGACCTCACCGCATCCGCGCGATGCCTCGCACTGGAAAGGGCCTTAGTCGTCGTGATGACCAACGAGGAGCGAACGTCCATCGTCCGATAAAAAGAGGCCTCTGCGATGGCACCGATGTGCTTGCAGGTGTATGCGAGGCTCACGAGATCCTTCTTCTCCAGGTGTGCGAACACGAGCAGCCACAGTTCCACCGGCATCTTCTTGTGTGTGCGTTGGGGGGGCTGCGTCTGTGTCGACGTCAGCGCCGCGGTGGGCGGGCGGATCGCGGCGTGTAATGTGTGGGACAGTAGCTTGAGGTACGTGAGATATACATCAGGAATATACACGAGTGTAAGCTGCATTCTGACGTACTGTTGCAGTATGTACCCGCCCCGTCCGGGGGTCCACTGTCACCGTTGGAAGTACGCTCTGTATTAACGCCACGTCCACCCGCCTCCTCGCCGTCCCAGGCGCTGCCATTCGGTCCAGCGCATCGTTGGCAACGCGGACCTGCCAGATGCGAATACGAGATAGGTAAGATTCTTGCACGGCCCGCGCACTAACCGCGTGGACGATAAGCTCACCACTTCGGATATCGAGATACCATCCACGAAGGAATTCATTGCGAGGGGGCTTAGCAGGAGGACTCGAGGAGATTGTGGAGGACGACGCGCGGCCCGCTGCTGAGGCCCTCGCGGGGGGAAAGGGGAGGTGTCAGAGGGGAGTAGAGAGTAAATCGGGGGGTTGCGATGGCGGCGATCAAAATGTGGGGAGTACGGACAATGGGCAACTTCAGGTGCGTCGATTGTAGCCACCGCTAGCGCGCGTCCGGTCAAGCTCTCTTGGCCACCATGCCTGGTGCGCTCCCCCATAAACCGTCTCGTATCTAGCTTCAGAGACTTACATGACTATTTCAGTGCTTTTGTAATTACATACGACATATTCTGCCGCTGGGTACGCGCCAGACGTGTAGAGCTGCAGAAATCGCGTTTAGTCACATGATCGCGTTATGCCATCGGCAGAGGCCGCGTCGTCTTCGTCGTCAGCGATCGGAGAAGCAAACGGAGGGAGTCCCTATAAAAATGCGGGGATTTCTGTTGTACAATATTCGACGAAGGAGCCAGCCTCACCACGTGTGATGTGATAAAGCGGTTTAAGTGCAAAGGCTCTGAAGCTAGCGTGATTATCCGTCTCAAGCCCCGGAATATGTAGTACAACCTTTGACATACAGATGTTCGACTATATAGGCTATTACCAATATCATGATGCGTCGTGGAAAATTTCGCTGTGTGAACGGTGCCAACATGCAAGCAGTGGTATGTGGCTGCAATCATAGAGGCGTATAATGCGATCGTAAGATATCTACTCTTCAAGCATTTCAATATTCACTGACTCACAAAGTATTTTTCTTGCTCTTGAGTGCAACAGGGGAATCGAAATTATCAGTCGTACGTTGCCAGTGGCATCAAACTACTAGAGCAGTGCCAGTGCAGGCTCTCCTCAGATATGCTTCCAGCGCGGTTGCGTTCAACTTCTCGATACAATTTTAATCATTACACAACGTGTTGACTCGAAGCTGAAACATATAGCAGTATACGCTGAGTGACACGACTCAGTGGCGCAGCAATGATGCTGCCACCATCGCTGCCAACTTACTCAGTTGCCTAAAACGGACATACACCCAATCTTGCTCCCTGATGTGCCGCCAGGCTCGCCTCCTCATCAATGCTCTACACCATCAGCCATAATGGCGACATCTCTGCCAGTAAAGAACACTCCGCTGTTAGCTTTGCCACCAGAGCTGCTTTCAGAAGTCTTGCAAAATACAACGGCCAAAGCATTGTGCCGCTGTAGAGAGGTGAGTGTGTCGCAGTAAGTAAAAGTAGATGTGGTAGAAAGAGTCGCTGACATCGCGACACGATCTGCAACATTATAGACATGCCAAGTACTGCACAGACTGATCCAGGAGACGCCCTCGCTTCAATACAAGCTCGAGCTCGCAGCCGCCGACCTGGTTGATGCGCCACCTTCCGGCGGGCACGCACTCGCGCTGAAAGACAGGATCCAGCGGATCAGGCGCTATCGACGAGCCTGGGATGGACTGCACTTATCCGAACCGAGAAAATTCATCATCCGCGCAGGCGCGTTCCACGACACGCCCCAGAGTTGGCTCTTTCATCCCAGCGGGGTGCTCGTCGAGCGGACTGTATCGAACGACCTCCTCTGCACACGTCTTGTAACGCCTCTCGGAGCGCGCAGCGAGGAGCAGTGGACAATCCCCCTTCAAGACACCGTTGGTCCACTGAAGCGGTTCGCTATTGACCCGCCGCAAGACCTTTTGGTCACCCTCACCAGCGTCTTGTGAGCATCCAGGACTCGTTAACTGCGTCTTACCTGATTTATGCCATTTCTAACGTTGCTTATGTTTCAGGGGCGGTACTCGTCTCGCATTTCGTTCCTTAGCCACAGGACAGGCGCATGCGCTCGCCTCGACGAAGGTTGTAGCGATGCACGAACCCTTCCGCAATACCAGCTTTATCAGGATACATGGCTCCATTGTAATGGTACATGGTTGTAGCTCTTCAGGCGACCGGCTGTGGAACTGGAAGACTGGCGTGCTTGTCTACACAGTGAGTAGTACACGGGGCGCCCACTTGGGTCTCCGAACATCTATCGGTGTCTTATAATCGTAATTCACGTGGTGCTACCTAGCTCAAGACATACGGCCGAACCCAGGCGGCGTTGTTCGACCAGCGCCACGTGATCACCGTAGCACGTTCGGCTGTCCACGTCCACAGCTTCGACAGCGACCGCTCCACCCCCTTCAATGATGATGATATCGCCCAAGCCCCGTACGTGTCACTCGTGGACTCTAGTCACTCTGAAGAGGGCCGCCTCCGCGTAGTCTTCATCGGAGGACAAGCTGCCGTCCCACATACCTCGTTTTGTCGCCTCGACGCGCAAAGAACGTTCTGCGTCTTCGCCTGCCACGGAAGGGAGAACGGCCAGACAGTCGGCCCCCCTCAGCAACTGCATGTCTCCGTTCCACGGTCGGCGATCCTGGATTGCCTATCGCGTACCACGGATGACGAGCCGCGCCCGAGTTTCGGCTGGGACGAGTGGGGCGCCCAGGCGCAGAGTGTCCAGTCGGTCTCGAGCTTCTTCGATTGGCCTCAACACAGTATCTGCGGCTCGCGTGTTCTTGTAGCCCGCCCAACGGGTGACGCCAATGTCATAGGATTAGAGGTGCTGGAGTACGCAGTATTGAACGTCCCGGATTCGGGTTCGCCAGAAGACAAGGTACAGGACGGACATAATGCCATGCCAAGGATATCCGTACTGATACAACGCACGATTTCAAGGATCGGGGTACGACGTCGCTACGCCTCAAAAGGCGTGTGTCCCGTCGTGTACAATGTCCGGAACAACGTCTGCGGCGGGTGTACCTCTGGGAGAACGGAGTGGTAATCCAGGCAAGTAGGCTCCATCCTTTGATAATTTTGATCCTCAATCGAGAAAGACGAGGGACATACGTGCTGATCACAGTCCGAATGGCACTTGACAGGGAGACGAAGCTGTTTATATCATATCCTTAGAGGAGCAATGATGTTGCGTGGAATACCCCTCCTGATTAACGCCATATACTAGCTCGTATGGTCATACACAAGTACCTCTCCTGAGCAAGCAATTCTACCTCTCCGTTCCACAGTCGGCGGTCCTCACTTGCGTCCTATACCATCCGATATTTAGCGCTCATCTTCGGTAGCAGAAGCGACGCGTATCGAGCCCTCCAGTGGAAGTACCGCGCGATAAGAAAGAAAGACTCTCAAGACGTCCGGTGCGATGGCTATTGCGCTGGCCTGTGATAGCCGATGTTGCTACCCTGAACGTTCCTCGGCGAGCAGATGAACCCGCACGCGATGCATGCGGCCACCCGGGTACACTTGCGGCAATGTACGCGCTGTTCAAGGCAGCCAACGATTCGGTCGTTGTGCGCTATTTTGATACACAAATAACTGTATGTTTCGCTTATGATACGTATAGAGTTAACTGCGCAGAAAATCACCGTGCTTTTTCACAAAGTGGCAAGCTTTCCGATCTGCCAAGCGTTTCGGTTTAGTATGCGTCATAGAGTGCTACTAGTGGGATCTTCAGCAATATGAACTCACTCTGCGGAATGCACGCCTGAGTCATCTCCTGACAGAAAACTAAAGTGCGGACATCTGGTACCATGTTTTTCCGACATACGAGAGAACCATAAGAACGAAGGAGACGCCGAGAGGAGGAGGGCCGGATATGGATACACCGCCTTTCTGTCGCCCTCCACCATCTGTCAAAACTAGCGCGCCGCCTAGCAGCTAGGTCCCTCGCAATGCCAGGCCTCCTCCCCCGCCCGTCGTCGTCTCTCTCCTCTCTCCACCATCCTCCTCATCGTCCCACACGATCCACACGATCCCCGCCGCCCTAGCACTGGCACCTCGCCGGACATGTCGAGCGCATACGACGAACGGCTCCTAGCGAGCGCGCCGGCCGCCACGCGCGCGGAGAAACAGGTGCGTGTCCTAATCCTCCTTGCCTGCGGCCGTATGCTGACCGCCTCCGCAGGAAGGATATAACATCGACCTCCTCGACGACCGCCACGGTGCCCCTACCTCGCATACGCCCCCACCCGTACCCGTACTTGCTGCCAACCATGCCAAGGCCGAGGCGGGCGGGCACGCATACCCGCAGCCCGCGCGGCTGCCATGGTACAAGACCCGCAAGTGGATCTTCATCCTCGCGCTCGGCACTGTCGTCGTGCTCGCCGCCGTGATCGGCGGCGCGGTCGGCGGCACGGTCGGACACAGCAACAAGAACGCGGCCGCGACGAACGGCACCGATACCTCAGGGGGAGGGGGCGCGGCGGGCCCGGCTGTGTCGGAGGGCGCGGGCGCGGGGACTGCGGCGACAACGACGGACGGAGGGAGTCCAGCTAGCGCAGCGTCCGCCGCTGTAGCCGCGAAACCCTAGTGCTACGGTGCCAGAGTCGTGTTCTCCGTCGGAGCGGGGGGCTATTTGCATGGTGCATCCTAGCTTGTGGTGAGTCCAACGTTTCCCGTCGTCCCTCCCTTGGCACGCAATCCAGAGAATTAGCATGCTCACGCTTGACTTCATAGCTGTGCTGCTTGATTTCGGATCGCTTAATCTCATAATCTCAACTGTATGTTATTTCACGCTCGTGCACAACGACTATCTTTCGATATCTTGCTACCGGGTCCCGCGTGCTATGACACCGTCGGTGCGGATATATGCTGCCAAGCTAGCATCGTGTTCGTAGGCCGAAGACACCCATCCAAGCGAGTCTTGCGCAATTGTGAGTATACCCCCGGCGCCCGCGTATTCTCTGTACGCTGCACGCTATCCCGACCCGCTTATGTCGGGGCTTATGGAGGACCCACGCATGTCGGCGCGTCACGTCACGTCAAGTTTGCAAATAATCCCGCATTTGTCCCGCAATCGATGTTAGCAGACGTACGTGTGACTGCAGCGCGATAGGGGCGCCGACCGCCGCGCGCGATTGACCTTCTATGTGCGCACCTCCGCAACTCTTGGGCCTCAGCAGTACAACTGTGAATCCGGTTGATTGCAATAGACGATGTCCAGGCCAGAACTACGAACGAACGTGAGTATGTATGAATAGAGACATCGAAGCTCATGGCCGCACGGCGCATCGCGCCACCGGGCAGAATCAACACATGAGGGGGAACGCGGAGGAATTACATGGGGGGATGAGGGGGCGGTCCAGACATAATAAGCAGCTGTAAATAGCATCAGTCGTGACTGTGGGCGCGGGATAGCTCGCGCGCGCCCGCGAGCGGCAAGAAAGATAGCAGGATAGCATATGTGGATAAAATGAACGGGCGGGCGCGGGCGCGAGACTTGGACTTAGATGGGCGGGGAAATGGGAGAGAGGGGTATCTTCCGTACGTGGTGGTGCAGATGTGTTCGCGGGAACGTCCGTGCGGCCACTCGTGCTCGTAGCTGTCGTGATCGCGCGGCGGACCATCAATGGTCAGGTATAAGCGCGATCGTGTCTCTAGTCGCTGGTCGCTGTGGGGCAAGGGCGGTGAGCAAGGAAGTTTGTCGAAGCAAGGACCGGATATGGCGTACCTTCCGCAACAGCAGCAGCAGGCTTCTCCTCAGCAACTGCGTCTTCTACAACCGCCGGCACATCCTCAGCGGTCTTGACCTCAGCGTGGGCCGAGCCGTTCTCGGGCTTCTCAGTGACTTTGGGCTCCTCAGAGGCTTCGGGCTCAGCGGCAGCCTCAGCAGGCTCCTTCGAAGTGGGCTGTGCAGGCGCTTCGGGCACTTCGACAGGTGCAGCCGGCGCCTCTTCGGCAGCAAGGACAGGCTCCTCAACTACGGGCACATTTTTGGTCAGCTCTAAATTAGACAGAGGACACCTCGGTGCAAACGTACCGGTAACCTCTTCGGCGACTACAGGGGTTTGCTCGACTTCTGGCTCGACAACTGCAGGGGCTTCCTCGGCCTCAGCAGCGGGAGCCTCCTCGGCCTCGATAATAGGAGCCTCGACCTCAGGTGTAGCCTTGGGCTCGTCGATGGTTGCAGGTTCGGGTGCCGCAACGGGCTCTTCATGAACGGGCGCAACCTCAGGCTCGGCGGCCGGCTCCTCGTGAACAGGAGCATCCGCTACGGGGCTTTCCTCCGAAGTCGGCTCTGGCTCAGCCGCAGGGGCCTCAGTACTCTCGGGGACAGCAGGTTTCTCGGCTTCAACCACCGTAGCTTCTTCAACAACGGGCTCGGCGGCAGCCTCTTCCACAGTGGGGGCAGCGACATCCTCAATAACGGCGGGGATCTCCTCCGGTTGAGCCTCCTCTTGTTCGGGTTCGACAGCAGCGACGGGTACCGGGGCCTCCTCCTTGAGAACTTCGGGCTCTGGCTCCGGGGCGGCTGTCACTTCCGGTTCGGTTTCAGCAACAACGGACGTCTCGGGCTCAGGAGCCTCAGGTTCCGCGGCGATGAGAGTCTCCGTCTCCTCAGGAAGCTCAGACTCTACAGGCGCCTCGGGCTCCGTCGCAGGTGCCTCAGTTTCGGCGACTATTTCCTCGGCGGCTGTAAGGGATGGAGACACCTGTCGTGAGCTTTTAAACTATCATATACGCAACAAATTGACGTACCGATAGGCGTGCTCTCCTCGATGGGAGCAACGATTTCTTCTTCAGCCTGTTCCGGGGCAGCAGGGGCGTCGACGGCTTCCACAACGGGCTCCTCTTGAACGGGCACAGGTTCGGCCTGAACAACTCCCTCCACTACGGCAGGCTTGTCGACCACTGGGGCTTCATCAGTCACGGGTGCCTCCTCGACCACGGGAGTCTTCTCGACGGGAGTCTCTTCAACCGCAGGAGCCTCTTCAGTGGAGGGCTCGGGAAGAACCTGAGCAACAAGGACAGGTGCCTCGATATGAACAGCTTCGGGTGCAGCGGGAGCTTCGATGGACGCGGTGGGCTCGCTAGCCTCGGACACAGCGGCAACAACCGGAACAGAATCTTCGACCTTAGCCTCGACTGCAGGAGCCTCAACCTCTGCTGCAACAGCAGGAGCGTCTGCCTCCGGCGCAACGACGGGGACCTCAGTGGAAGCCTGAAATACCGGAGTCTCCTCTTCGGCCTCCTCGATCGCCGCTTCTTGCACAACGGCAGGAGCCTCGGCAGGTGTGATAGACGGCACAACTTCCTCCTCTACAACCGCCTCTGGAATGACCTCGGCTGGCTGCTCGACTTCAGGCTCCACGGGTGTAACCTCCGGGTTCAAGGTCGAAGGCAGCTTCTCGATGTCAGGCTCCGACGCCGCCTGTGCGACGACCTCGTCGATCTTCGTCGACAGCTCCGCGAGCGCAGCAGGCTCGCTCGTGCTCAGCGCGACTTGCGGCCCAGGCGTTTCTCCCGTGAGCACAACGGGTTCGGGGGCGGGCGGGAGCGTCTTCTCTTGCGGGACATCGGCGGCGACGTCAGCAGAGGTAGGCGTGGAGTCAGCAGGAACAATAGGCTGTTCTGCGACAGCGAGCACTGGGGTATCCTCCGTTTGGGCGTCCTCGGTCTTCAGAGGCTCGACGACAGCGAGGGTCGTCGCGGCGGCGGCCGATGCGAGAAGACCGCCGACAACGGGAACGGCCGGGAAGTCGTCTGCCGTCGGCGTGAGCGGCGACAGCGCATCGATGGTGGGTGACGCCGGGGCGGGGACGATGGGAGGAACAGGGCCAGAAGCCACTGCGGGCTCAGAAACTGCTGGCGTGGTGGTCGCAGTAGACTGCTCGGGTGACGCGACCACGACTGCTTCTACGGCTTTCGGAGCGTCCGCAGGCGGCGCAGGTGCCGTCTCCTTGGGTGCGGGACCGGCCGTCTTCGCGTCCTCCTTGATCTCCGGCTTCTTCTCCGCGCCATCGTCCTCTGAAAGAATCTCGCCCATCTCGCCGACACGCGTCGGCTTCGCCTTCTTGCGCGCGGGAGCCTTTGACTCTGCCTTGGACGCGAGCCCGCCGAGCGTTTGGCTCGAAGAGAAGAACGTGAGGCGCTTCCTCGCCGCGGCGAGCGTCGAGCTCTTACGCGCGGACATCTCGGAGCGCATCGAAGGCCGGGGAGACGAGGCCCGCTTGAGCGGCGGAGCGATGTCTGCTGGCGATTCCGCAGGGACCGGCGCAGGCGGCGGCGGAGGTGTAACGTAGCGCTGCTCGAGGACGAGCCAGTTGATGGGCTTGCCTTCGATCTCGAGACCTGGCAGGGCCTTGAGCTGCGCGACGACAAAATTGGGCCAGTCCGAGGAGATCGGATCGAGCAGCGCGTCGCTCCAGAAGTCAATGAAGGCCTCATCAAGCTTCAGCAGGCTGACCACCGTGGACTTGGACTTCGGCGCAGGCGCTGGGCTGAGCGGCTGCACGCGGACGGGAGGCTCGGGCTCAGAGGTGGCGACGGAGTTACCGCGGGAACGTCCGGGGGATGCCTTGCGTTTCCTGCTGGTCTTGCGCTCCACCACCGGTCGGGGGGCGGTAACCTCAATGTCCTTGTCGAGTAAGGTGGCAACAAAGTCCTTGCCGAGCGTGCTTTCCTCAAAGCCTGCAGAGGAGAAGTCCACCCAGTCCTTCGGAGAGCTAGGGGGGTTAGGGGATGTAGGCGTGGCGGTGGTACGAGTTGCCGCGGCGCCATTGGTGGGAGCTTTGCCGTTACCATTAGCGGTACCTTTGGCGACACTACTCGATTTGATCGAGCCTGAACGCTTGCGGGGCGGGCGCGGTACTCGGATAGTCGGCACGTCTGAAGTCGTGGATCCTGAAGAGCTCGCCGGAATGACAGACAAAAGTCGAATGGTCTCGTCTGCAAAGATGCGCGATACAGAAGGATACCCTTCGACGTGTGTGAGGATAGGCTCCGGTTCGTCGTTGGCAAGCGCAGCGTTCTTCACCGCCTCCCAAATGCTCGCGAACTTCACGTCTGTTAGCCCCAGGTCGGACTTGAGGGCATCTGAGATCAGGCGAAGGGGGTGTTGCTTTTGCTTTGTAGGCTTTCCATCGACGACTTCGGTATCGACCCGAACGTACAGCGCGTCGTATTGCCGAGTAGAGAACCGAGGACGAGGCAAGAGGTCCGTATCGACCGAGACTGCACTGTCCGCAGAAGGACTTCTGTTATGGTACGGATACCCCTTCACGAGCTCAGCAAGCCGCAGTGGAATCTTCTTGCGCGCCATCTCATCTCTACACCCATGAATTGACAAACAGAGACATGTTCCAGAATGTATAACAACATACCTTATGTGTGCCAAGAATAGATGCTCCAGGATTCGACCGGCGCGTTCCCAGCGAGCATAGAACGACGCCCAGTCGTCGTTTTGTTCGCTTCTCTGTGCAGTAAGTAACCAGAGCCCAAAGAACTTGGTGAGCTTGCTACCAGATATGCCGTTGTGCTCCGAGTGGGCAGCAAGAGACGAGACGATGTCGAGGGTGGCGATGAGCAACTGGAGATGTGAGGGGGCTAGTTGCGGTGCCAACGCGTTCGAAAACGCGTTCGTTGCGAACGATGACGTCCTCTCTGCTTCCGAGAACGTCTGGTACCACTTCCATTGCTCATCGACGCGTCCAAATGACTCGCCTTCGAGGCGAAGGTGCCGCAGCGCCCAACGGAGTACGGCCGCGATGTCGTGGGGCGAGCGAGTGTACACGAGCTCGGTGTCAAATGTGGAGAGGGCAGAAGTAGGGCTAGGAGAGAGCGTGGTAATGGGGCTTTTGGGAGCCAAGGAAAGTATGAATAGGGAGATGAGCTTGCGCTGCACTTCAGGCGAGGCGGAGTACCAGAACGGGTGCATGACCCCCAAAGTTTCGAGACCTGGGCGAAATAAACGCATGCATTGCATAGTAACGAGGCGCACGTACCTCCATTCGCGATGATCGCTGAAGAACACGCTTTGACAAGGAGCAGCGCCTCCAGCGGATTGAGTCGTCGCTCGCCGATCACGTTGTCAGGTAGAGCAGCCCTGTCGTCCGGATCACCCTCAAACACGACTCCCAGTGCGCGGCTACGTTCCTCCTTCGGAACAGGAAGGTTCAGAGTGAGACGGGGCGTTTCAAGCACGGTCTTGGGCGTATCGGGGGCAGGAGAAAGGGGGCGAGACTTGGTCCTGAAGAGCGAGAAACCGGCATCCTTCTCCTTCTCTTTCTCCTTTGATCGGCCTCTCTCCTTGGTCTTCTGGGCGTCCTCCTCGAACTTGGCCGCGGATGGCGAGACTGTGGGAGAGACAGCTTCGAACTTGCCCTCGAGGAGGGAAGAAACAGATGCGCGCTTGTTCGCGTCTTTCTCCTTCTTGCGCGGGAAGACCTTCGAGAGAAAGGAGGCCATGATGTAAGCCAAGAGTTGGACCTAACGTCCTTCGCTGAGCTCGGCGCTGAGTGTTGACGCGTGCGGCGTTGACGAAGGATGAGGGAGAGAACAAGAAGAGGCTTTCGCTAAGCGCTCGCGCAACAACTTCTCTGAACGAGTTTGGTGATTTATATTTAAGGGCAACAGTGCATATACGAGTCCCTCATGCGGTTATATCGTACATGATAGGCACACGCGCAGGAGACGACGGATTTATTTATGTGCTATATGGAGGTACCGATATCACGATGTTCACGTCAAAGCTCGTCAAAGACTCGAACTGCCGATTATGCAACGTGTCGCGTTGTTGACATGTGTTGTGCAAGACCTTCTGATTCTAACAAGCGCAAACAACGTATACTTACTTCGACTCCACCGAGGCTAGGCCGTGAGGAACCATCGATGTTCTAGCCTAATATGCAGCATCATAAGTCGATGGGCACTTACTACCGAGGCTGCAAGTCGAATAGGGCGTGCAATCCTAAATGCGTCAGCATCAGCTGATTGCTCATCACGGCGCCGTTCCATAGTTCCTTTCTAGTACGCTCCGCCCGATTTGTGAGCCTGCTGGATGCGTTGTCAAATACAAACTCTTAGTACATTTCGATCACAACGTCGCCAACCACACGGGTCCATTATGCGTAGCTCAGGCATAGAAGTGATGTGTTCAACAAATGCGGTGGGTCCGATGAAGCACTGGCAGCACAACATGACCATCTTGTTTAAGCAGCGCTGTGAGTGTCTACAACGTAACTATGTATCCCCGTGCTCGTTGACACGCAGAAACAGAAATGCTTCATCGTACCATCAAGATGCATATGAGACATTCTGCACTCTCAATTCGTGGACGAAAATCTGATCTGCCACACCCGCTGCGCAATTTCGCGACTTCCGACCCGTCTCCGATAGCAAGGAAATGCTCGACCAGCAGGGTTTTCAGTGTCATAGAGATGTACACTCTGGTCCGCCACTGCCAGGCAGCTTCCTGGCCCAGTTCTCCACGATGACCCCCATCATGGTCGGCAGGTCGTTGAACAGCTCCCGCTGGAACTCTTCCGGCCGCGTGTACGATATCATCCGATGGCACTGCGCACACAGCTTCCGGCGTCCGTCCTCCCCGTCCGCATCGATCTTGGCGATGCAAGTCCCCCACAGCGACGACCACCGGAGCGACTCGATCACCGTCTCGTCGTCGACGAGCTTCCCCAGTAAGTGCGCCAGCACCACTGCGCACGTCTTCGGGTGCTTGCATTGGGGCTACGCCGTCTGGCTGAACACCCTGTGCGTCGCCTTCACGTTCGCCTGCAGCAGGCGCGCCTTCGCGGCAAAAACGCGCCCGAGGTCGTCTGGGGCGAGCGTCTCCTGCGAGCCGTCCTCGCGCGCGAAGCCGGTCACGACCTCCGCCTCGAGCATGCAGCACACCATGAGCACGGCAGGGAGGATTGGGGCACCAGCGGGGCCTGCGAGGCGCGCGAGGATCACAACGGCGATAGTATGCACGGGTTCGAACTTGAGCGGGTGCAGGTCGGAGACGCCGAACCAGGCGTCGCGCGTGTCTGTGTACCACTTCTTAAGGTAGGCGAGGCTGAGGTCGACCATCTGCGCGCACTGGTACTTCAGGCCGACAGAGCCAGGGGAATACGCGCTTCACCACTTGTTCTCATTTCGTAGTGGCCGGATTTCCTCGCCCAACTTGCTACGGTCGATGTAGTACGCGTAGGGACAGTTGATTCGTAGCCTGCACAGAATCTCCCCGCCTGCTTGTCGAATATTGTGCTACGGTATAAAAATCAGCGCAGAAATCTATTGCCGTTCAACTTTCAACCCCTCGTGATATTTACGATCTCAGTCGCGGGAAACTTGTGTCTCACGCAAATGAATGTGCTGGAATACTTGTGGTTATTATAAGCACTCGAACATTCAGCAACGCATTCGCATTGGGGGACCTTGGGGGGACTGCTTTATATACAGAAATTATTTTCCGCATTGTACATTATCAGTGAACGTTTGACTCACCTTGGTGATATTCATGGGGTAGGAACAATGAGCCTTCGGCTACCCGGAGGGCACCTCGTCGCAAATTAGCCACTGCCTTGACTCTGTCCTTCGCTTTCATCAACCGTCACCGTTGATTTACCCTGTGCACCTGGACGTCGACTGTTAACGAAGATGCACGAATCTAAATGCCCACCGGATCCCCGTATAAAAAAGATCCTGGGCGATGCTGACGCCCTGTGGCTAAACACGGATATTGCGGTACGTGCCACTGGCTCGGCCGCGCGAGAGTGCACTGACGGACAATCAGGCTTTCGACATGGTCCACTTATTCATGGAAGAAGAAGACACGGACCTAGACTCAAGTCTCTTGGAGGGGCCCCCAGATCCAATAGCGATAGAAGGTTCCGACTCCTCGGCAGCCCAGACGCATCGGAGCACCCGCCTTGCGAAAATTCACTTTCCCCCCGAGCTGTGGATGCAGATATGCCCGCACGTGGAGGACCAGGCCGACCTCGCACGTCTTGCCCGTGTTTCCAGTGGCATGCGGTCGATCGCCGAAAGGACGCTGTACGCCAAGGCCAGAGTCACAAGAGTCACAAGCGCATCCGCGCTTTACCGCTTCTACGAGAAGATTATCGAGAGCGAATACAGCGGCCCTTACGCTCGACGCATCCAGGACTTAGTGGTGGATATCCCAACGTCCGTGTGGCTTGCAGACTGGGAGGTCGCCGCCGCCGTACCCTTGTGCCTGGAAGTCCTCGTCAACCTCGAACACTTGGCGATCGGCTCGTTGAAATCCGATATGGCGGACTGGGTCTTCGACGAACCAGGCGAGGATTGCGATGGCCACGCGTACGATTTTTTCCCCCTCCGTGACGAAGCGAAGCTCTTGCCCCGTCTCCGTACACTCGATGCCCCAGCGTCTTTGCTGCTGCACTTTCAGATCCCGAAGACGACGATTACTCACTTGAGTCTCCGGATGCGGTGGACATCCGACCTGGTTGCGTACGCATCGCTTGAGTATCTCTTCGGGGGCTCACTCGTTAGCCTGCGCATCGAGCGGGTGTTCGAGTGTGTGGACCACTGGAATAGAGAGTCGCCAATCCGAATCTGCGCCTACCTGAACATGCCGCGACTGGAATATTTGGAGATTGCGGACACTGGATTGTACACGGTAAGTTGGGTATTTTGCGATCGTAGAAAGGATCTGACGCCAGTGTGTCTCTTGCAGAAGTATGCGTCGTCGCAAAAACCTTGGCGAGGGCCCTTCGCGGCGAATCGAGTAGACAGCGTGAAACCCGACTCGCCTGAGCTGCTGAGAGCGCGGGAGGGGCTTCCGCGTCTCAGAGAGCTGGTATGGAGCCCAATCGTCGGCAAAGACTACACGCGCTTCTCGCGAGGGTACGGAGACGGATTTGGCGGGTTCGTGAAGTGGATGAACGAGGCGGTATACAACATGGGAGCCCTGCCGTTGGAGACCGTTGCGATCCGCGTTGAGAAGGATGTGTTCAACTTCGAGCGTCAACTTTACTTTTTCTATGATTGCGGTGGGAACAGGAGCCGATGGTCGCCCGAACTGGCGTCGCGCTGGCGGGATTATGAGGTGGTGGATGCGGACGTCTGAGACTCGAAAGAAAGGGGCTCCGGCTGGGACGTTGTACGAGAGCAGCTACCCATGGGTCTATGACTTGTACAGTAATAGGATTATCTCATGTATCATACTGTATCAGTTGTAGCATGAACTCACCACAAGTTACACATGGCCATCATGCAAAGCATGTCTCTGCGGGTCTGGTTGTGCGGGTGGGGCCTGAATCGCACTCAACGCCGCCTACTTCGCGCCCACCAGATATTCTGCGCGTCCAGACTTTGCACATTCGAATAATACCTGCAGTCCACCATATCAGGCATACATCCAGCACGACAGAGGAGGAATTCGATCACTCACCGTGCGAAGTATCCGGGCGCTTCAAACCTGGTTAAAAGACCAGTTTAGCCACTGTCCATTGTTGATCTCCCTCTACTCACCACCATCAACACACCCGTTCCCGCCAACCCTCCCTACACAAGACTACAGTCATGCAGCACTCCAACGACCAGTCCGTCGGCGAGATTAAGACCGCAGGCCTTATCAGTGTCGATAATTCACATGCCGTGGTTGAGAGCCCGGCTCGAGGGGGTGCGTCCGCCGTGCCTTGCCCGCGAGTTACGACTGACGCGACCGAAGACGGCCGCATGCCGCTTGCCTTCGAATATATCGCGGAGGGGAACCACGATACCCCGAACGCTGAGCCGTCTCGTGCCCGTTTGCCAACATGGGGCGACGAGTGCGTCCCTTTGGATCACCGCAGCGGTCGCAACCCGCCGCGCCCGATAGGGTGCGAAATTCGGGAGAGGCGAGCTATACCTGGTACCACAGTTACGTGTCCATGGTGCGACCCGTACCTCCCTTGGGGTCGCTACAGTGGTCCAAACCCGCCGCGGTCCATCGCTCGCGAGATGCTCAATGGTTGGTAGCGGTGGAGTAGTGCGTGCGCTTGTCAACTGCTTCAGCTTCCGGCTAACCCGCCTTCCATCCCAGCCTAGAAAGGCAAATCAAACACGCCGAGGGATTTTGCAGATAGTAGTTGGCCTCAGCGTTGAATTGTATGAATACATGGTCACTCACTGGAGCCGAGGGTTCCGATGGGTGGATGCAGCTGTTTGAATCTCTGTTGGCCCGGGGGCAGTAGCGACCTCACGGATGTATCACCTTAGTGTATACTACTTAGCCTCCAAGGAGGCTCCAGATTTACTATCCATGTATCGAGCCCGAGGAAGTTATACCACGACGATGTCTCCTGATACCGTGCGCGTCGCACTTCATGGCAGGGAATCCGGGTGTTCCTAGTACTCCTGCAGGTCGTCTGTGGTGCATAAGATGTTTTTCTTCCAGAAATTATCAGGGAAACACAATTTGAACAATCAAGGACACAGTCTGCGAGTTCCTGGCGAGCGGGTGTAAGAATGCGTGAGCGCAGGTGAGCGGCATGATCAAAGAAAGTCTCGGAGAGAACATCGCGCGTTCAAGCGCTTATTTCATGACGCGTCTTATTCTCCCACACTCACCCTTAGCCTAAGACTCCGACACCGGCCCTCTGTGTGGCCTCTGCATTCTGATTTAAATCTTCAAATACTGCGTGATACTACATTCTCTGGGATCCTGACAACCGTCGCAATACTAATAGCTGAGAAGACGATGTATTAGAAAGGGTGGTTGGACAACGTGGGTACCCCGACCTCTAACTATATTGCTCAAGTAGCTATGAGCGCTACCTCATTTCTGGCGTCTCACGAGGGCTTCTGCGCATCTGATGTCCGCCAATTCGAGAGCATCTTATGAAGGCGTGTTGTCAGTCGGAGATACAGACCCCGGTCGCATCTCTCTGGAGCCTGTGCGTCGGACTCTCAAAGCCGGGAGCAGCAGTGTAAATCGCCCTTATCCCTGTCTTGGGTATATACCGTAGATCGACTGTCATCTACTATAGTCAGCCACGGAGACTATGTCTTGGGAGCTCTAGCCAGCCCTGCATCATTGCGCACTGCATGTCAATGTACGTGGCGACGTACTGCGCAGACGCCTTACAGCAACCCGCCCGAGGCGCCTGCTAAGGAACGACGATCAGCCGGAGGGGGATAGCAAAGATCTGTGGTGAGGTACCCATCTTCTCGCAGCCTGCATGTATCAAACTCACTCTATTGCTCTCAAATTCGTCTTCTAGTGTCGTGCACGCCACCAGATCGACTTTTAGCCTGGTTGGTTCCACATTCAGTCCACTTGATTGCCACCTCTCAACCGCTTCCAAATTAACAGCCAAGCTGGCGGCTCAACCACGCTTGTGGCGAATAGTACTCTGCGTACTGACTATAACGATGATCGACTACTCTAGGCTATCCATCGTAACACCGAAAACACGCTCCCGAAAAGCGAGAAACGACGACCGTGGACGTACGCTGCCTTACGGCTCGCTGTGACAAGCATTGCATCATTTGCCCTTCGTGACTCGCCTCTCGGACCGAATCGTACGGAGTGTCTATAGCGCGCCTCTCTACTCCAGGTTAGCTTCGAGGCAGGCGCTGAACCGCACTTGTCGTGGACAGCAACCCGCTGCGCTCGCCTCGGTCGCTACTCATCAGGCAGTTTCCCGGCAATGCGTCTGGTGACCTCAGGGAAGCAACACCTCGGAGTACAAGCCACCACCACATTTGCTTGAACACGCTGAACGCGCCGCCCGAGCGTCTCCGCACACTGCTGCGCAGGCAGGCAGTGTTCGTCCAATCTTTCCGGGGCGCCAACGCTCCCTTGTCCGTGAGCATTTCTGCCGTTGTATTCGCCGCATTCTACCACGATCATCTCGCACGCAGGCCGCTTCTCTCTCGCGGTGCGCGTCCCCGCGGGCTCGGCGCGCCAAGCGGGAGATGGGCGGCTCGCCCGCCGTCTGCACCGCTAATCCTCCTCCTTCTGGTGTCCACAGACGCCTACACATTTCGTGATCCTACCCATTCTGGCTAGGGCGCCGTGAGATTGTGATGCCCTACCGCGCGCGGGGCTTGCGCTAGCCTTAGGAAGCATCGCGAAGCCTGCCCGTACCGGATCTAGGGACTGCGGCGTCCGTAGCGTGGGCTTGTGTACGCACGCCGGGCACATGGCGGATGCAGCGCCGAATCAGCGGGTTTCTACCGTGGTGTGAGTCGTCGTGCGCGCTCATCACTTGTTGGCATACGGGGTTGGCTGAGGTCTTTGGACGATATTTGGCTCTTTTCAGTCTTTCCCGTCCTGGCGGCGTATTCCCCGCTTGGCGCCCCGGGCTCTGGAAGACGCGAGTCATGCCGGTGGGCGAGCAGACATCGCCGTACGCTCTCCATTTTTCCAACGGTGCGCTCCGGGGAAGGTCGGACAGGACGCGTGGCTTCTGGGATCGAGGCTACCCTCACGTTAAGCATCGTTGGCAAGTAGCACATCAAAAACAGAGCAGTCGGTAACCTCGTCCCCGTTGTTGCGCGCTCCATGGGCTGTCGTGGATGCGCGTTGGGCGCCGGAAGAAAAATCTGCATCGGCCATGGAGGTATGCAAGAGTGCTATTTCCTACTTCCCCCAAGTTCTGACATCCCCACAAAGATATCGAGCGCCAGCGGACGGCTGCTGGGCGCCGCACAGCGGTCCAAAATGTTGCTGTACCACAAACACCCTCAATCACGCTCATTTCGGGTGTTCAGCTCCATGGGCTGGAGTCGCCCCATCGGCCTTGCCATTCCGCAACATTCTCCTCCCGATCATTTATTTCTCCGCGCTGTCCATGGCCCATATCGCGACGCATATGTCTGCACGAATCATTTGTTAATCAGGCCGATGATGGAACATGGCGGCAGGCAAACGGACTGTTTCTGTTCGGTAAGAAATATCAAGCCGCCTACCGCCCAATCCGTAACTTACTTATGTTCTTCCGGCGTCCTAAAGCAAGCCTCCTATACGCGTCGACTGACTGCCGTCGTACCCGGCTAGCGGCCGTCTGTAATTATGCCGATCACTTGTGCCAGGCATCGGTCAGCAGTCAAGACGCCGTGGCAGTGGCGGGCCTACACCATTGCTTCCGCCTGTTTTCCCCCTATCCTGATCGGTCGCCGCGGTGTTCGATCCAGCTCTTACTTTTGGGGGGCTCGTACAACACCAGGGTGCCTGTGTAGTACACCACTTTCGGACAAGGTGCGTGTGCGTCACACAAATTCATCACCAGTTCCTGCTTAGTCGCTTCTTCGTTCCACAATATTCACGTCGTCTTTAGCACTTCATACTAGCGGTAATCCTTTGCGCTAATCATCGGTACGGATGCACTTGCACGGCACACTCAATTATCGGGTCACTGTCAACCCTTGCGCGCTCCTCGAGGACGCGTCAAGATCGTGGCTCCGTAAGCAGACTCTGGAGTCTGCTTTCAGTGCTGCTCTCCCTTGCCGAGGTGTCCATCGAGGGCTCATTTCCGCATCCCTTGCTGTTTCTCTTTTCCTCACTCTCCTTGTTCTAGGTTTCCAGCTCGATCGGCTGCGCGGACCAAAACAACGGGCGCTCGTAAACACTCAGCCCGGCGGTGCGCCGCCACACGATCGATCAGGAGGCGCATCCTCCTGTGTCCAACTCGCCCCTGTCCGGCGTTCAAGCATGGCCAACTCGCCATTGGTAGCCCGGGCCGAGCGACGCGCGTAGTGAGCACTTTGTTCTTACCGTTCAACTGTGTCCGGCGGGACGCAACGAGACTGGCCTGGACGCTTTCTAGCCAGGCACCTCGCCGGCGAATATGATTGATTTCAATTTTCCCCTACGCTCGCGGTCGCGGGTTGCCTACAGACCACAGCACCCTTTCGTTTCCATCGTCGTGCTCATGATGGTGGGCATAGTGCTTGACGATGCACCGCATACTGCGGTCTTAAGTTGTTTGCAACGGAACATACGTCAAGCAAGTTGACGCGTCGAGCCTGCACGTCCAGTGCCGGGATGTGCGGATCCCCTGCGTCCAAGGGTCCGCGCAGCCCGCCGACACGGCGTCGTCATATACGGCGCACCGCGCACAGTTTGCAAACGGGGGTGCGCGACTGCGATCGCGGGCAGGATCCCAAGCTCGTCTCGCCGCCGCGCTGCGCCTGTGCGCCTCCTTTAAGGGATCTGTCGGACACGCCAGCAATGCAGCCCAGAGCGCCATAACATGTCTTTCTCCGTGAATATACGCCCAAGTGCTATTTTGAGCGGGGGCCTAGGAGGGCGCGCGGTCCGGTGCTATGTTGAGCACCCCGGAGTACCCAGCGCACCCGAGTGCGCGCTCGACGTCGCTGTCCGTCTCCGCCGCGCCCCTCGCGTCCTCCCGCGGTTTTCAGACTGGCTCGTAAGGGTGCTATCTAGTACCGCTTCTCCATGAAATGAGCAGCGGTTTTGCTGTATTTGCGGCCGGATATGTGTTGACTGCGGAGGAACAGGGCTCGTTCAGAGTTGGACGTAGCCCTGTGCTTCGACTTCGCACGAGAAGACACGCCCACGGGCGCTGACGTCGATGCGGGAACGAGCCGCAAGGGACCTGCCGTTCTCGTCGCACTCGCGGGCCGGCGCGGACATTGGAGGATGCAGCCAATGCGCGCATGCACCGGCGGCGGACCCGCGGGCGAATCTCGCTGCCACTCTCGAGGAACGTCGCTCTTGATATACAAATGCGAAGCCTCCGATGTCCCCAGGAATTCGAAAGCGAGTGGGCGGCCCGCGACGACGCCCGATGCGACGACACCGGTGCCATACC
>MNAD01001510.1:0-14457 GCA_001895945.1 Trametes pubescens
GTTTCTTTGCCCGTCCCGTTTCGGAAAGGACCCCGTGACCTATAACGTCTGGACACGAGACTATGTCAGTAGTGGAGTGCACGGTGATTCTCGTTGGCAACTGATGCCGAACCTTGTGAGGAGCGGCGGCCTAGAACGGGGCCACAGTTGCTCCTTCATAGCGCCGCTCGAGGGCATATGCTGCTCGTCGTCGGACACATCGCGAGCTTGGTCCACCGCACTGGGGCGTGTTCATCGGAAGTTCACGGACATGACAGACAATTCCGGCGCCTTCGGATTTTACGGTAGCTGGACTGAGTCATCGGGGAGGACGAGGAACGCGCCAAGCTGCAGATGAGCGAGGCCTGCTTCCAGATCTGGCGATATTGATGGATGACGTTGGACGGATTTGAGGATGACGTCGTTTCTCGATTGGTCGAGGACGTTGAGCATCTCAGCTAAATGCCGGCGGGCTTACTTGTCTACGGCCCCCCTCATATACCACCCACTCTTCCCTCATCGCGCGCATACACCACGCATACACCCACCCACCTCTTCCACCCCCCACCACCCGCGGTCATGGCCTCCCTCAAGAAGGTGCTCTCGAAGGTGGTCTCGCATACGCGTTCGAGCTCCAAAGCCAGTTCCAAGGACTCGCTGAATGGCGGCGCGCACCCACTCATGAACGGAAAGACATACAAGACACCCGACCCCGCTGTAGAGGCCGACGACACGAACGCGAAGGGAGAAACCGCCGCAGTCAAGCAGCAGTCGAAGGACGCGGCCAAGGGGCTCCAACGTCCGAGCACCAACGGCGAGCGGCGACTGTCCTTCACCGAGCAGAAGGAGGACCGCAAAGCAGAGCGGGAAGCGAAGGACGATGAAGAATCCAAGGCGCGCAAAGAGAGGATGCAGAAGGCGCACGAAGAGGTAAGTGTCCGCACGGGTCCGCAGAGTGCGTGCGGCGCGCTCAAGCGAGTATCCAGGACCCGCTACGAGACAACTGGGGAGATCTTCCTTTGAACATGTCGCAAACACGAGTCGGTAAGTTGTTTGCGACCAGAGGGTGTTCACGCAGCTGATTTGCTTCAGAGCATAAATATAACCAGCTTCGCGACATTCCCAATATGAATGAGGGAGACCACGTTACCTTCCGGGCGCGCATACATCATATTCGGGCACTGGGTGTGTTCATATCTTCTAAGCGTCGGACTTCAAGGCTAACCCACGTGTGTAGGGTCGAAAATCGTGTTCTTGATTTTCCGGCATCAGTTCACGACTGTACAAGGCGTCCTGACAGAGGAAGCAGACAAAGTTTCACAAACTATGGTTCGCTGGGCAGAAGGCATCTCACGAGAATCGATTGTTCTCGTCGAGGGTGTCATTCAGAGGCCGCCGCCTGACCAGGAGGACGTGCACAGCACCACCATACATCAATACGAGATCAAGATTGCGAAGGTGAGTCCTTCTGGACTCACTGTACGACGCCCGCCCTTACGCTTAACCTCAGCTGCACGTCGTATCTGCGCCTTCCACGACCCTTCCTTACCAAGTTGAGGATGTCTCGCGGCCGAAGGAATATTACGAGAGGGTGAGGGTTAGCTCATACAGCTAGTCGCGCACATGCTAATACTGCATGAGCAGGAAGATGCACAATTTGTGCGTGTCGGCGAGCGCACCCGTCTTGACCACCGCGTATTAGATTTGCGCGTACGTCCTAATTTTGCTCGGTGATTTCTTATTTCTCACAAGTGGCTGCATAGTCACCCGCGTCCCATGCAATATTCCGGATTCACGCTGGTGTCTGCGAACTTTTCCGCTCGTACCTCACTGAGCGTCATTTCATCGAGATCCACTCTTCGAAATTGCAAGGCTCGTCTACGGAATCGGGCGCAGCGGTGTTCAAGGTGGACTACTTCCGGCGACCCGCGTACCTGGCGCAGAGTCCGCAGCTCGCGAAGCAGATGTGTATTGCGGCGGACATGGACCGGGTCTTCGAAATTGGTCCCGTCTTCAGGGCCGAGAACTCGAATACCCATAGACATTTGACGGAGTTCACCGGCCTCGACCTGGAGATGGCGATAGACAGCCATTACCATGAAGTCGTGGATCTGCTAGACGACCTATTCAAGGCGATCTTCGAAGGTCTCCAGTCAAAGTTCCGAGATGAGGTGCGTTTTCAATGTCAACCTACCGAAGCGTGCTGACGAGCCGCTTTAGATTGAGACTGTCAAGCAGTTCTATCCCAGCGACGACGTTGTCATTCTTGACAAGACGCCTCGGTTGAAGTTCTCAGAAGGAATTCGGATGCTGAGGGACTCTGGTTGGACGGAGGACGACGGGAGCGAACTCTCTGAAACCGATGACCTCAGTACACGCGCGGAACAGCGGTTGGGCCAGCTTGTCAAGGAGAAGTACGGCGCGGACTTCTACATCATCGACAAGTTCCCGCTGGAAGTGCGGCCGTTCTACACAATGCCTGATCCGGAGGACAACGTGAGCACAGGTGTTATAGTATATGTATCGACGCTGACGGGCTGTATATACACAGCGATGGTCGAACTCGTACGATTTCTTCCTCCGTGGCGAGGAGATCCTTTCCGGCGGCCAGCGTATCCACGTCGCGCCCCTTCTGGAAGAGCGGATGCGGGAAGATGGCGTTGACCCGGAGACGATGAAGGAGTACGTCGACGGATTCCGATGGGGCTGCCCTCCGGTAGGTGTTGCTGCTTCTGTTCTTAACTGTGCAATTCCTGAGTCCGTACTAGCACGGCGGAGGCGGTGTTGGCCTCGAACGTATCGTCATGTTGTTCCTCAAGCTCGGCAATATTCGCTGGGCGAGCCTCTTCCCGCGGGATCCCCGTAGCTTCATCGTACGCGGACAAGATCCTACAGAAGCCGCACTCGTCGCAGCAAACTCGCTCATCCTTCACGGGCCCGAGTCGACAACATTCCAGCCTGGGAAGAAGTCTGGCGACATCCCGCCACTGGAAAACGTGAGTGCGGTACCACTAGATGCTTGCAGTCACGGTACTGACGCGCGTGCGGCTCCAACAGCTCATCGCGAAGTACGGAGACGCGACGAACACGAGTTGGACCGACCCTGCATGGACAGTGTGGCGCGACAAGGCTACTGGCGCGGCAGTGGGTTACATCCCCGAGAACGGCTTCGCCGTTACATTCGGAAACCCACTCTGCCCCGCCGACCAGATACCTCGGGTCGTCAAGGCGTACCTTGCCCACCTCCACGAGGAAAATCTCAAGCCCATATGGGGATGCATCGACAGGACGACGGAACAATACCTCGCGGAGGACCTTGGGTGGGGTGCGGTCATCGCCGTCGCGGAAGAGCGCATAAACCCGACAGAGGTGGATCCCGCGGAGAACGACAAGACGGTGAGGCGAAAGATCCACCGCGCGGAGCGCGAGGGCGTGAAGATTATTGAGGTCGGGCCGGAGATGGATCCACAAGTGAAGAAGCAGCTCGAGGAGCGTTGTCAAGAATGGGCGAAGAACCGGAAGGGGACGCAGATCCACTTGACGGGCGTAAGGCCGTTCGACGACATGGCGCACCGCAAGTACTATTATGCGACGGATAAGGATGGGAAGGTGCGTACACGGATATATTGAGCCATCAGCCAAAGTCTCATCGTCAATTCTGTAGCCCTGCGCGATGGTCGTCCTTGCCCAGCTTGCACCGAAGCACGGTTTCCAGATCAAATGGGCGCTTGAGTTCCCGGGCGCACCACTTGGCGCCATCGAGTACATCCTCACGTATGTGATCAAGAAGCTCGGCGACGCGGGCGTCAAGTCCGCGACGTTCGGTGCTGGAGCCATTGAGCGGATGCACCCTGCGGAGAACGTGCGCGGGTTCCGCGTCAAGGCGCTCGAGAAGGCGTACAACGGGCTCTCGACGACGTTCCACCTTACCAACAAGGGCGATTTCCGGAGCAAGTTTGGGTCGTGGCAGGACCCGGTGAGTGACTTTCGCACATAACGCGACATGGTTACTGACGAGTTGTAGATGTACATCTGCTATCCGAAGGGCGGCCTTGGCGTGAAGGGCATCGATGCCATCATGTCTATGCTTCAGAAAGAGAAGTAATCGCTAGGGCCGATGAAGCCACTATACCCCGCCTGGCTTCTCCGCACCATTGCGCATGTATCCATGCATCTCCTCTGACATTTCTGCTTCATATTACGAGTCCCCGCGCTACCTCATTCCGCTCCTTCCCAATTTTGACGCCCACCCGCTCAGTGATATTGTACTTCTTTCCTATTTTCCCCTCATACACAAGGCTTCCTCATCTCGTGCCTCATACGCCGCTTACCGGGATTGTATTTGTTCTTGGTACTGTATTAGTTCAGAGTAGGCCCTTGCTTGTTCCGTTAACCGAGCTGTTGCTATCGCAGGCTCTCCACGTACCTACATACTCGTACGTAAACGTTGTAGAGTAAATAGTGCTGTTATAATGTGCCCTCCAATGTATCAATCTCTGCGACTCGATGCTGATCAGGTACTAGGGTGGCTCATGTAATATGAAGACCCTGAGGCACAAGCAGGTACTGCCATCGAAGAGCATGTACATGTAGACATGGATTTCCCTTACCCGGTCATCTCCATATCTTCTCCCCCAGCTCTTTCCAGCAGCCTTCCCCGCCGTTCAGACGCTCTTCCCACTCATCCCAGGCCCTGCGGCTCCAATCACCATACGTCTGAGAGCCCGGCTCGAGCACCTTCAGGTGCACGCCGCGCACTCGACACGCGCCCTCCAAGTGTTCTATAGACTCCTGGATCAACCTCTGGTGGGCTGCCGCTGGGAAGATCTCTGGCTGCAGGATGATGTGTCGGAGGTTTGCGTATGCCGGTCGCTCCCCGTCAAAAGCCATATTGTCATCTGTAGACTCTCGTGCGATCCCCATGCTAGCGGCCAGGGATGCTCCCAGCATCTGGGAAAGCGATGAAACCAGCCCCAAGGCGAGTGACGCCCTCAGCCGACCGCCCAGGCTGCTGAAGCATGTGGAGCGCAGGTGGGTGACATTTGGGGCATGCGTCTCCAGGAGGGCGAGGTCGTCGTATGGCCAAACACACAGGTCCTTGCGGACGAGGTGGAGGTGTGTTACTGCGGGGAACAGGACAGGGACACCCTCTAGGTCTTCGCCATGGACGAGAACCTCGCGCAGGCGGTGCAGGCCGAGGACGGTGAACTCGCGCAGGCGCGGGAACGGTCGGTCGATGAAGGAGAGCGGCTTCGCGTCTCTTTCTGCTGCGGCGAAGCCAAACTGGAGCACCAGCGTCTCGAGGTTGGGAGCGACGAGGCGCACGAGGGCGCGCGCGGCGGCGATGTAACTGGGGGTATAGGAGATACGCTGGGGCTTGTGTGAGTCGTGTTCGTCCTCGCGAACGTTGTTCTCGCTGTCGCTGCCGCTCTCCACATCCGAAGAGAGCGGGGATGGGGTTCGGCTTCGTTCCATGCGTGGAAGCATGCTTATCATGACGCGGGCGACTCCGCCGCGGGCGATCAGCGCGGCATTGGATGGTATGGTGAGATGCAGGTGCGCCACCCTGGGTGTGGTCCCGAGCCTCGGGTCGCATGCTCGTTCATATAGGGCAGTGAACGACTCAAGCCGGGATGGATAGGCGATGAGGGACACAGTGTGGAAGCGCGCCGTCCAGGAGGCGGCGCGGATGGCCTTGGATGTGCGTGAGAGCGAACAGCCCGTGTATCCGCCATCTGTGCAGATGAGCGAGAAAATCTGCTGAAGGATCTCCAGCGGTAGGGTGTGCATGACCTGAGAGAGACGAGGATGTGCCTGCAGAGTTCTGGATGAGTCAAAACGTAGGTATACGTACGATCAAGTGTGTAACGTTTAACGGTGAACGCACCTGCAACAGATTTGTATAAGAGCCGCCGTTACGATGTGTTATTCGTTCGGATCTAACGTCGTATTCAGTCACTATGTAGTATTGAGGAGAGTAGGCTGTCAAAGAAAGTCTCGCGCCAAGCTGCTGCTAGCGCGCACGATTACGGCGAATTGAAAGGGCGTCAGTGGTCAAAGTTGATACGTACAACGCGTGGGTGAAGAAAGGCTAGACCTCAGGCCTCAGGCCTCATGAACGAAGACGTTTGAAAGAAGGCAGAGGCGATCGAGGATGTCTCATCACATCATATAGGTGTCGTATGTCCCGCCTCACCTGCCGTATGGTCAAGACCGCAAATGCATGCTTCAATAATGGGGGTATATAAGCATAGACACAACGTTATGTTGAACATAGTGCATAGCAGGGGAGCAACCCGGCACGCATACAGGAAGGATGGGAGATGCGAGCAGCCTATACAATCGCGACATGTCAGCGCAATGAGCGTCGGGAGGAGTGAGAAACGTACCTATGTGGTTTCCATGTTTGCCTGCTCGTTGCCCAACTCGAGCTCCTTCCAACAGCCCGGTCCGCCGACCATCCGTTCCAACCAATCCTCACGCAACCTCACATCCCAGTCTTCAAAATGCATGTAGAATGGCGGAACCACTACGATCTTCACGCCTTGGTCCGGACAAGCGTTCTGGAAATGCGCAAAGGAGTTCGAAAGCAAGGCGTACGCCTCAAGGGTCGCAACGCGCTTCTGCTCCAGCTCCGTCGGCGGGTCCTGATGCAGAATGACGGCGCGTATAGTCGGATACGCGCGCCTTCGCTGTGGCGGGAGGTCGGGGAGATGCGCGATCCCAACGCTGTTCGCAAGCGAAGGCATGAACTTGCCGAATGGCGCACGGAGACACGATATGCGGATATGGGTCGCGTGCGGGGCGTGCACGCGCCAGAAGTCCATGTCGCCGTGCCCCGCGAGACCCTTGCGGACGAGGTGCAGGTGCGTCGCGGCCGGGAAGAGAGGCGTGACGCTGGCGTGCGGCACGACGAGCTCGCCGACGTCGGGCAGACCGAGGAGCACGAGCTCGCGCACTCGGGGGAAGGGCATGTCGAGGAACGCGAGCGGGAGAGAGCATGCGGACCTGGCACCTGAACCCGCGCTGGATGACGAGGGTCTCCAGGTGGGCTGCGACGAGCTGGGAGAGCATGTGCAGCGCCTCGATGTATTCCGGGGTGTAGACGATCTGCGGGTATTCGTCACTGGGCGACAGGGGTTGGACGACGCCAGGTGGAAACGCTTGATGAGAGGATGTCAGCCCGCCTTCCACCCACTGAGGAGGCGATGCCGGCTCCACTGGCGACGACGTGCGGGTGGAGGACACAGATCGACTAGAAGGCGCATGTATGGTGGACAGAGATGGGGATGTAGGAGAGCTAGAGCCAGAAGCAAGGGAAGGTGTGATGACTACTACCGGTGGGGCCAAAGGTGCCTCTGGTAAAGTCACGCTGAGGGAGTTCGGAGAACTGGTCTTGAGGTTGTGGCTGTGTGCCAAGGAAGACATATCTTGGGCTCCGCCGTAGATGAATCGGCTTGGACCTTGGGAAGGGGGTATAACAAGAGGTGTTGAACCTTGGGGATGTCCCCAAGTGCGAGGTCGCATTCCTGTGCATATAGGCTGACGAAGGAGTCGAGGCGTGCCGGATAGGCAACGAGAGAGACAGAGTGGAAGCGTATTGTGCGCACCGCAGCACGCACTGCTCTGGAGGTGAGGGATAGAGAGCACCCTGTAAGCCCTCCGTCTGTGCATGCAAGCGCGAATATATGTTGCAGTGTTTCGAGTGGTAAGGTATCCATGGTGGGAGAGTAGAAGTTGAAGGACACCGTGTATGAGCCTGGTATTTATACGCTGGTATGAGGCTGCGCAGGCGGGAGAGGCGGCTCCTCCCAACGTTGTCAGGTTCCTTCTTCGGGACATTTGGACATGAGCGCTATAGTAGACTGCGATCAGTGGCATGCCATCGCAGAGCATGAGTAGCGCACGCCGAAGGACTCCTCTTGGCAGTCGCAACCACACAAGGTACGGCGCGTAGACAAATGACACAACCCCAAGGAGAGTAAGGTTGGTCGTGTCCGCATGCACAAATGACGCGTAGCGCAGGCCATCTGGGTGCCGAGGTCGACGTAGGTTCTACGCATCGACATGCTGCGGCCTGAAATGACAGAACGCAATTCAGCAGTATATGTCATCCGTGGAACAGGTCAGCAAAAGGCAGCGCAGACCCGACTCATCAGCTCAACGCTCAGCTACGGCAGCACCAGAATGACTCTTGCACGTCCGGTGGGAACATAGATATTGCGTGCAGCGCTCTCGAGCCTAGAAGCGCTAGGTTTGGCTCACGATGAGACACAGCATGCCTGTCATGTGCTTCCGGACACCTACATATTAGTATGGAGATGCGGCCCACACAGCCTACGTTTCCGACGTGTCAGAGAGCACTTTTGAGGTGTCAGCACTACCATTGTGGGCACAATATACGCAGCAGCTTACCACGTGGAGGGGGCCTTGGGCTGACCGCGTTCCCTGTGGCTGCGGGCTCCAGCATGATTGTGTTTCCGAGGGCCACAGTCGGGATTAGAAGTGTTCCGTGCGTGGACCCTACTAGACAGCACGTCCTTGCAACCCTACAGAAAGCGGAAAACAATAGGACAGCTAGAACCTGAACTCGATTCCAAGAATGTCAGGACGTTGGGTAGACGAACCGCGAAGACGTACATTCCAGCTCAAGCTAGATCATCGAGCGTCTCCAACAAACGGTACAAGCAAGCGTCCGGCTAGAAACGAAAGGAAATTCCAATGCCTCGCAGCTATTTGCCTGCAATAAGCAACCTGCCACCATGAGCTGTAGGGCATGCCTATAGTGAAAAGAGCGAGTACTCACAGTCCATTGCTACGCCAGTACTCTTTTGACCAGAGAGAGCCACGAGTTAGTATCAGAGTTACAACCTCATATATTAGTAACAAAGCCACGTCCAGAAGCAGGAGAGGTGCAAATTCGAATTCGGAGTGAACTGAGGCCAGCAGAACTGCAGTTGAGTTGATGGTGTACTGGTCTCTTCCGGAATATTTTACGAAGCGGGGAGCGATTCAACCTGTCCAGACGATAGAGATGGCTCCACGGGCGGACCATGGCCAGGCAGAGCGATGCAAATGATGATGATGGTCCTTGGTCAAGATGACTGAACGGAACGCGCTGCATAGGCGCTGCTACTCGGTTACGGCTTGCCCTCTTCCACCACCACCGCTTGCGCCCTTTGCTTGGCTCGTCGATCCTAGAGGCTTTCTTGGCTGCCCTCCGCCAGCTTCCCTAGGCTCACGTCTATATGTCCGAAGAGGCTCAAAATGCATCCAAGACGCTTGCGCCGCTGGTGACCGCAACGGAGCCTACGACGTTGACGACCGCGGAAACGGACACGCCTGTCTCACCGGAGATGCCTACAGTCACTGCGTCAAATCCGCCCTCACGGCTTAGCTCAATTGCGGAGGATAAGGCTACTGCTTCAGCTTCGACGAATCCCACCGAGTCCGCGTCGCGAGACGCGTCTGAGGAAGGGCCTACCAAGGAGGAGGTCTCCGAAACGTCCGCCGCGGCAGAGCCTCAAGCAGGGCAGTCAACTCCGGACAACCAGTCTGCAGAAGTCAAGTCTGTTCCAGAATCCAGTATCTCAGAGGACAACGATGAGTATCTCTCATCTAAAGAGGAGACCTCCGGCGAGAGTGTCTCGGCAAGCTCAGCGAAACCTCGTACATCCATCCCTCCTCCGGTGTTAACGGACACGACATCCGCAACGTCCCCAGCTACTCTTGACTCGCTCCTCTCTCCCACGGAGACAGAGGGCAAGTTCTCCATCCGCGAGTCCGTCGCTGCCTCCGACGTCACCGACGACGAAACGCGCTTCTCCACTGTGCTTCTCAGCAGCGCGCGCCAGAGCCTCAACCTCACCCCCGGTCCCAAGGTGTCTGTCGCATCCAGCGACCTAGTTTCCGTCGACGAAGGTACGGGCTCGGACGAGATCACCCTCGTGGACGATTGGCGGAAGCACAAGAAGACCGCGTCGAACTCGACCATCCTCTCCGTGAGCAACGTGCCGTACCTGATTTCGCAACTAGATGAGGGTGCCGGTGCGGACTCGCGTTCACGCCCAAACAGCATGGGTGGCAAAATACGAGAGGAATTCTACCAGAAGCAACCGGCGGGCGAGGTGAGAGATTACACCGCCGAGGGAGAGGTCGTCGTAGATTGGGGTGCGTGGTGCTACCATCTATCTCGTCGTGATCTTCATGTAACCGCGCTTGTACTTAGATTTCTGGGGACAAGTGATGAATGGTACATCACGCGACTTACATTTGTTTCGAGCACTGTTCCTGAGCGCTGTACGCGAGCTTAGATTACCAAGGATTCGCATCTCAGCATCCCGAGCAACTAGCGAGGGCTATCGAGCGGGGAATTCCGAAGGCACTGCGAGGCATGGTCTGGCAACTAATGTAGGTATGCCGGAGCGTTGGTATGCTTCGAGGGTGCATGTCTGATCATTCTCAGGTCCGCGTCGAAGGACCCGGAGCTTGAGGCAACATATCTTCGGCTGCTGAAGGAGACAAGTCCTCACGAGAAGGCGATCATGCGTGACCTTGGAAGGTCTTGATCCTCGCCACCGAATTGGTGCTGGCGTCCCTACTGATGTGTTGTTTACCAGGACCTTTCCGCATCATGCGTTCTTCACGGACGGGCACGGTATTGGTCAGGAGAATCTATTCAACGTGTTGAAAGCGTACTCTTTGTACCTACCTTCTTTCTTCTCAGCCCGCGGTATACTCACATCGGCGTAGGTATGATCCGCAAGTGGGTTATTGCCAAGGTCTAC
Source organism: Trametes pubescens (assembly GCA_001895945.1). Taxonomy (NCBI): domain Eukaryota; kingdom Fungi; phylum Basidiomycota; class Agaricomycetes; order Polyporales; family Polyporaceae; genus Trametes; species Trametes pubescens. The sequence goes on from MNAD01001510.1 coordinate 10,767, forward strand.
CGTTCATCGTGGCGATCCTGCTTCTAAATGTGAGTAAGCTCGTTTTCAAAAGCACACGGCCTTAGTACTTACGAATACCCAGATGCCTGACGAGGAAGCATTCTGTCTTTTGGTTCGCCTCATGCACTCTTATGATGTCCGGGGCCATTTCCTCCCCGATATGCCCAAGTTGCAGCTCCGGCTGGTGAGTGCTTATATGCGCCTGCCAAGCAACCCCGTCTAACTGTTGTCTACATAGTTCCAGGTACGGTCGCTTGGATGCGCGGCCGTTGTTTGTGACTGATACTCTGGTTGGCAGTTCGAACGACTACTGGAAGAACTTCTCCCCGTCCTTCACCTCCACTTTGTCCGACAAGGCATCAAAGCGAGCATGTACTGTTCACAATGGTTCCTCACCATGTTCAGTTACCGGTAAGCGCTTCTACCCCTCATGCATCGCGACTTCTAATCGCGTGCTGCACGGCAGGTTCCCGATGGACATTGTCTTCCGAATATACGACAACGTTCTAGCGAGCGGCATCGAGGCAATGTTCACGTTCAGCATGACACTACTCATCAAGAACGAAGAGACGCTGCTGTCGATGAAATTCGACCAACTCCTCTCTTTCCTCAACATTCGCGTGTTCGAAGTATACCAGGTACGTCATCCGATTCGCGATCGGGTTCCCCGCTGATGACTATCCCTGCAGGTGGAACCGCCATATGAAGGTCAGACGGATGTGAAATACCATGTGGACCACTTCGTGCAGGACGCCATGTCGCTCCGCATCACGCCGTTCATGCTCGACAGCTACGCGCACGAGTATGAAGAGCTCGTTCGCGCGCGGGACGCTCACAAGCTCGAGCTCGATACCCTGAAGAACACCAACAGACAACTTGTAGCGCAAGTGTACGTCGAGCTCTTTGTCTTGCTACTCGACGGCAGAAGTTGATCCCCCGAACCGAACGGACAGTAAGAACCTCGAGTCAAACTTGGCGCAGCTCAACACAGAGCACTGCGAAGTCCTGGTCAGTCTTCTGCTTGCATAGGCCGTTACACCTCTCTTAACCACGTCATATGTAGAACGAGCTCGTGAGGGCGCGTCTACGACACGAGGACCTGGAGTCGGAGCTAGTCCGATATAAACTACTGTGCGTCCTTTCTTTCTCATCCATCTCGTCATGCATTAAACATGTCACATCCTCAGATACGCTGAGGCGATGCACCAGAGCGAAGACGCGATGTCCTCTCACCGCATATCGCTCGTCGCTAGCAGCAAGCGCGGCAGTGCCAGCACCACGGACAGTCGACGTGCGCTACCGTGACTCGGTCTGAGCAGCTTCGGAGGGTTCGGGGGAAGTGAGTGAGCGAACGAGGGGAAATTGGATACTGGATGTCGGATACCACGGCACCCTGCACTAGCTATGCATTATGCGCCGAGACCCATTTGCATTAGTCGTCGAAGTCGTTTGTTTCAATTGTATTGGAATCCCAGCTTTACATCATGTATGTCGAGTAACAACGCAGTTTCCGTAGATGAATTTTACGCCAACATCATGAATAGTTCTCATCCGCGGGGTGGGAGATGGCCGTAGATGTTGACCGTGCATTTCAAGGCCCTGGTGGGAGGTTCTGACTGCAATGTATTTGAGGGAGCCTTAGCTGTGCAGGGCGCTTGTGCAGAATTCGTCGATGTTCCATCTCTCCATCATGTCGACTTGTGTACGAACTGCGGAATCGATCATTTATAATACTTAGTTTATTAGTACCGATGTAGTACCCGCGGTTAGGAGGATGTACGCGACGACCGATACCGAAGTACACCTCACTCACTCACTCACTCCGATAGAGCGGTGCCGCACAGCCTCAAAGAGCGTCTTACGGCCTTCTGAACTGACAGCAATAGATCAACATTGGCAGTTGCGATTGACACCCACATATAACCTCACTGAGACCGCGGAGGAAGCTTGAATCAACCTTGAATGCAGGAAGCCGAGTGGTTTAGAGGGAAGTTCGGGGATGATAGGTATCGATGCCCCTGCCCGCCGCTCCCACGTACTATCGCTGCGCTGCCGTGTCGGTGTCGTTCATTGTGTGAATGATGATCAACCAGTTCGCTGCGCCATAAGTAAGATGTCCGTACTCCTGTATATCTGTCAGAATTCGTAGTACGTACTTGGATGTCTGGACCTGGATGGAATCCGAGAACGTTGAAACTTGGCAAGTTCAAAAAACTGGATACATGCTGTGCGAACGTTCGGCAATACCCGTTCGTCCCGATTCAGTAAATCCCGTAAATCTCGACGCCAGCCTGAGCGTGATCCGACTGGTAATAGCACACGCGGTGTAAGTATGGTCACGGTAGCAGTAGATCCATATAATATACACGACCGCGGCTGCGACATTGCGGCGTGGTTTGCGCTTATCTTCGGGACAGGAGCAAGTCAAACTATTTGTGATACATCTCTACGTCCTTGGAGAGCCCTTCTACGCCTTGGCTTCCTTCTTCAGGGATTCTTCGTAAGTGGGGTAGTCGATGTAGCCGTGCGGATCCTCCGCGGTGAAGTAAACATCGCGGCTCCAGCCCTGAAGCGGCAGGTTCTCGCGAAGCCTGATAGGCAGGTCGGGCTTGAGACAGCCGGTGCAAAAGAAGCGTGAGCACTGGCCGCGAGACAACGAGGTGGAACGATGACGTACGTTGGCCAAGAAACGGCGCCCGAACGCAATCAGCTCGCCGGTCTCCTCCGCACGCTCTATGGCGGTCTCCCGAGTGTAGCGGCCCGCGGAAATGAGCCTGCGCGGGAGCCATATCTTGCGGATGAACTCGTTGGTCTGTAGAGAGACATCAGCTCGTCGGCGAAGGCGAGGCAGCCGCTGGATCGGGGGCAATTCACATACCTCTCCCTCTTCGACATCCTTGTCATCGGTGCCGGACAGTCCAGGCTGCACGATGTGGATATACGCGAGGTCGGGATGTTCCTCCGCAAGGCGGGTCACGAAGTGGGAGAACGTCGGGACCTGATCGGCAACAGCGACGTCTACAGGCCCGCGATGAGAGATCGAAAAACAAGTAGAGAGCGGGCAGGCTTACCGTTGTACGCGCTCCACGGACTCATTCTGACTGCGGTCCTCTTCGCACCCACGGCCTTGGTCACGGCGTCGACGACCTCGAGCGGGAACCGGCACTTGTTCTCGGGCGAACCGCCGTAGTCGTCTGTCCGGAGGTTGGTGCTAGACTGGAGGAACTGGTCGAGCATATAGCCGTGGGCAGAGTGTATCTCGACGCCGTCGAACCCGGCGCCGAAGACGGCGTTCTTGGCAGCCGTCGCGAAGCCTTCGACGTGTTGCTTAATCTCTGCACGCCAGCGGTCCGAGTCAGTAAGAGGGATATGTCGGAAGAGGTCACTACGCACCGTCGACGGTCATGGGCCTCGGGGCGATGTCTCTCCCTTTGAGGGGCACGGCGGAGGGGGCGAGGTAGGGATAGTCTCCATCCTTGGCGAGCTCCTCCACCTCGGTAGCACGCCCGATGGCCCAGATCTGCATGAAAATGTATGACCCCTTGGCGTGGACGGCATCGGCCACCTATCGGTGGGCGGGATATGAGCGTTCGACGGTGTGCACAGGGGTGGAGGGAGAAGGAGGGGGGCCACCTGGGATGAATATCTAAGTTTGCACTGCAAAGCATGTTCACCTTCGATGACTCGATGG
>MNAD01001510.1:14507-45791 GCA_001895945.1 Trametes pubescens
GGGGGTGACTCACGCGCTTCCAGGCCGCAATCTGGTCGTCGTTCCAAACACCGGGGATATTGACGGAGATGCTGCCCGCCCAGGGCGCGATGTACGTGGCTTCGGTGATGAGGAGTGTGCCCGGAACCGACGCACGCTGGGAGTAGTACTGGACGGCGATGTCCCCGTGGACGTGCTTGTTGTTGGCACGCATGCGGGTGAGGGGGGCTAGGACGATGCGGTGGGCAAGGTGCAAGTCGCCCACTTGGACAGGCTGGAAGAGCTTGGGGAGGGTGGGGGTGGTGGTCTGAGACATGGTTGATGAGATGCGACGGTGGAGAATGGGGAGCTGGGTGGTTGAGATGGCCAAAGCGTGTGCCATGGGCCTATATAGTTGTAGACGAGAAAATCGTCGGCCGTTAGTCAGATTTGCCAGGGCAAGCCTCGGAGACATTTTCTGTGGGCCGCATGAAGTATCAAAGCTGAGCTCTCCGTATCCAGAATGGCTATCGTACTCGGAACGTGCGGACTAGTGGGGTTGCTGCGTCGAAGCATCGGGCGAACCAGGGAGTATGCACCACGGGGGTGAGAGTTGGCGGCAACGACGAGGGAAGTGTGAGAGTACCCTGGCTGTAGGGTCGCCTGAATGTTGTGGTTCTGGGGTCCAGGGTGTGGCGAAGTTCGCAGCGGTAAAGCGCTGCGTGGTACAGAAGGCGCCGTCATGATGGTCAGGCGGCCGGCTGACATCGCGAAGGCCGCATTGACAGATATCTAAGCAGCCGGACCCTGTGTCCCGGAATTGTACCGGGGCGTGGATCTATGAGTGCGTCCATGGTGTGTCGGACACTTGTGCGGCACTGACGCATACGTGAGCGTACGAGTCACCGTCAAATGTCAGTCATGGGGTCGGGGAAAATTCTGCGAAGTGAGACACCGGCCATGAGCGCACACTTGATAACGAGGAAGCCGCGAGCTGACATTACGTGCGGAGAGGAGAAGGGATCCCTCAGTGAGAACCAGCTAGTGGCGTTCGGAGTGCGCGCGGTCGGCTACGGTTCATCACGAGGCGGCGTGAGTCGCAAGGAAGATGATCGCAGTTAATGTCTTCCTCCGTATCAGTTCATGGCCGGACATCCATTTGCGCTTGGGGCGGGGAGTCAGAAACGGCGAGCGGTGTCTCTGCGCCAGCTCCATTTTAAGCTTTGTCATCCGCTGAAAAATGTACCAACTTCGACTTCCTGCAGCGCTTTGTCAGCGTTTGAGAACATGAAAGTTGGGCGCTCCGTTTACCGAAGGTAGCCTTGTTCCTATGTGCATCCGCTCGTACTCACGGCTGTCCTGCTTAGCGTATGCGACACCGAGTTGCACCGCGTTCTGTTCATTTTAACGCCTCCTTGAGCGGCCAATTTCACTCCAGTATTTTTCGCCCAGATACATCTCACAGTAGAGTAACGGCGTTGGGCGGATTGCTGCGGTGCGGCTGTCTGTCAAGTCCAAATGATAGTGGTCGCGGCGACGAGTCGGTTGGCCGAAATTGAACTACAGTTTTAGCGCCGGGCATACACTCCGGTGTTGCGGCCCGACCTTCTCTTGGGCGCCTCTTCTCAGACACCGCTCATCCATCACCCTCCTAATTATCTGTGAGTATCAGTTTGTATCTTTCTTGCCCAAATCTGCCCGGTGTGTGTTCAAATGAAGCAGATATATATGGCATTTCGCCGTGCGCAGGTTCTGCGCCGAAGCCATCCTCCACACCCATGGCTTGCTCGTCCGACACTCGCAGTTTGCATGAATTACGAACGTCAAGTTATGGTAGGTACTTCCCATCTACACTATCTACATTACATCTATATTTTACAGGGCTAGAGCGCAGTGTCAAATCCGGTCGAAGGGAGCAGATGGCATGTGCCCGCCGTAGTCTGGTTGCTATGCCACCCTGGAGTGCACCCGACAGGATGGAGTAGCGATCTACGCTGCCGCAGTGGCAGCCTGGTAGGGCTTGTAGTCGATGTAGCCATGGGGGTCTTCCGGCGTGTAGTACACATCGCGAGACCACCCCTCTAGCGGAAGGTTGTCTCGAAGCCGAGTAGGAAGGTCGGGCTGTTGGTGAAACGACAGTGAGAAGCTGTTTCGGCATTCGGGTATGAGAACAACATACGTTGCTGATGAAGCGTCGGCCGAACGCAATGAGCTCTCCGGTCTCCTCGGCGCGCTGGATGGCGCTCTCCCGCGTGTAACGGCCGGCCGACATGAGCGTGCGCGGCAGCCAGATCTTGCGTATGAAGTCGTTCGTCTATGCCACGGCACGGTCATCAGCTGTCCCGTCATATATGCGGGCGCGTCAGACTCACCTCTCCCTCCTCGATGTCCTTGTCTTCACCGGCAGAAAGGCCGGGCTCCACGAGAGAGATATAAGCGAGGTCGGGGTGCTTCTCCGCCAGTTGCGATACGTAGTACGCGAAGGTGGGGATTTGGCTGGTGTGGTCCGCCACATCAACATCTGGAATGCGTCATTTCAGTACATGTAGGCATCATCGACTAGCACGCGGGAAGACTTACCGTTCCACGCGCTCCAGGGACTCATCCGGACTGCAGTCCGTTTCGCGCCAACCGCCTTCGTCACCGCGTCGATCACCTCGAGGGGGAAACGCGCCTTGTTCTCGACGGACCCGCCGTAGGCGTCAGTCCGCTTGTTGGTGCTGTCCTGGAGGAATTGGTCCAACATGTAACCATGCGCCGAGTGCACCTCAACGCCGTCGAATCCGGCGCCAAAGACAGCATTCTTGGCCGCGGTTGCGAAGCCCTCGACGTACTGCTTGATTTCTGCGTGTGCTATGAGCATCGCACAAACACTGCCGCAAGAGTTGTAACTTACCGTCCTCGGTCAATGGCCTCGGAGTGACATCACTCCCCTTCAGGGGAACGGCGGATGCGGAGACGTATGGATAATCGCCATCCTTGGCGAGCTCAGATAAGACCGCAGCGCGGCCGATCGCCCAGATCTGCATGAAGATGTACGAGCCCTTGGCGTGGACCGCGTCTGCAACCTGTCGTGCGAGGGTCAACATGGCAAGTTTGCAGATGCTAGGCCCGCAGAGCTTACCCGCTTCCAGGCCGCGATCTGGTCTTCGCTCCAGATCCCGGGGATGTGGACGGAGACGCTTCCAGCCCAAGGCGCGATATATGTCGCCTCAGTGACTAGGAGCGTGCCCGGGACCGAGGCGCGCTGTGAGTAGTACTCGACCGCGAGGTCGCCGTGGACGTGCTTGTCGTTTGCGCGTAGGCGGGTGAGGGGCGCGAGGACGACGCGATGGGCGAGGGTGAGGTCCCCGACTTTGACGGGCTGGAAGAGTTTGGGGAGGGTGGAGGTGGTTTGGGACATGGTGAAGGATATGAGGCGGGTAGAGAGAGCTGATGGTATGATAATGGGGGATATGGCGTTGTATGCTCGAAGGTTTTATAGGTGCAGGCCCTTCGGGACGACTGCTCCTCCGGGCGTTAGTCATACCTGTACTTAGTAAGTTTTTCTCTGCGCGCCGCGAGAATCCCAGAGCGGAGTTGATCACTGTTCATGCGCATCATAGTACGCGGTGTTTCCCCACACTGCTGCCAGAAGCAGTGATGTGCACGGCGCTGTGAGGCCTTTTTCGACATCGCGGTCCTCGCCAGCCAGGGGGGTCTGCAGCGAATGTCGATGCACGATCCGATGCTACAAGAGGAGCTCGAGGCGAGAGTAGTATTCGTTGAACATGATGCTGTAGACTGAAAGAGGCGCGATGTTGTCTTCGCAGAGCATACCGTCTCACTGAAAAACACAAGTGGTGGCAAAGGGTGGTCCGGCTATCGGCTAAGATGATCGCGGAGGCCGAGTGCAGATCGCAAAGTGGATCTCCCTCGATCTGATGGGCCCCGCTTACGCCGGCGTTTACGAACTCGACTGGAACAAATCTGCAAGTTTAACAACACTTACTTGGTATGAAGCGATACAAAGGCCATGCCACACCGCATGCCTGCAATTGAATACGCGCGTGTGCAACGACGACGCCGCTGCAGGCATACATTGTTATTCGACTGTTTGAAAGTACTGTCGTTCAAAGTGTCCTCCAGTATGATCGGTCTTCGGCGGATGCCCCGATCGGAGGTGGATGTTCTCTTGCATAAGGATGCGAGATGTCGCTGCGCCCGGTCGGAAAGTGACAGATGGCTGCAGCATATATAGAGCTCACTCAATTCTTGACTTTACCGTTTCCTTTAAATCCCACGGTCGCTTTGTAAGGCCATTTCTTATGACGTTCAGATGGTACAAATAATAAATCTGTTCCCACGCGGTTATATTTCCCACGCAAAACAACAATCCCACGGAATACGGACATAAGCGCTCACTCTTTTCCCTACTGGTTACTGGTAGCGCTCGTTAGATTAGATTGCGATGCCCTACCTATCTAGGACTTGTAATCAAATCAGCGATAACGACCTCCTGCTCGCCATCCTCGATGACCTCCTGTGCGTACTCGATGATGCGCAACCACTACTGCTCTATTCACTGTTCTGTCTGGCGAATCCTGGGCTCGGAATGTCTCCTTCCCTCATCTAGGCTATACACTCCTCTCTTTGTAGCGCACTCGCGGGCTCAATCATCTGAATCGGGCTTGATCATTGTCTGTACTCCGGCGGCGCGGTTGCAAGGCTCAAGCTACTAGGCAAACAGCCTCGGTGTGGCGTTACGGAGAGTGCTCGGACGTGTTTCCGAACAGGGTGCATGATAGGGAGATCCGGTACGTGCGGTCATCAATGGAGACCATCAAGGGTGAGCCTCTACAAAGTATGACCCATCCCTCTACCTGCCATTACATGCGGCCATTCCGAGAAGCTATCACACGGAATTCCCTTCTCTTGCCTCTCGTATACCTGTAGCTATGGTGCATGTAGCAGACTACAGCCAATGACAATAATTACGCGAAAGAAATTAGATGCATTAGGACGGCAGCTGTACTACAGTAAGAATAGCAGTATGAGAGTTGAAACTCTACAAAACTGGGTGATTAGGGTGGGAGCGTAAACGGTTGTAAGTACTCGGGGATATGCATAAGACAATGGACGTCAATGTCGGCATGAGAAATTAGCAAAGCATATACCTGATAAGCAAGTCGAGTGTCGTAGGTGCGGGGCATATGCAGTAAGTAGACGGTAGAGTATGATAGTACTAGAAGTCGAGCTGCAAGGTAGGCTTGCGACCGGCATTCCAGGGGTTACGGATGTCCTCCGGGTCCTGACCGACAGCGGGGGAGCTCATGATGCCAAGCAGGGCATCAGTGTCGTCCTGGATTTGACGAGTCCGACGAGGGGTAGCAAGAATTGAAGATCCGCCACCTTGTGACAGATCGGTGGCGGCGGCAGTGGCGGCGGTGGTACTGGATGATGGCAGCCTGTCCTCCATGTCGCCCGTGAGATCAATGATGTCGACAATGGAATTTCCAGCTGGTTTTCGGGAGCTTCCTGCGATGGCATTGAGTGGTGTAGACGTCTTTTCAGCTGCGGAGGCCAAGGATGACATGCGGGGTGTGCCTGGTAACGATGGGGAAGTGACTCTGCGCGAAGTTTGGCGGCGGTGTGCAGGTGTGTGAGGCATGGGACTCGAATCTGAGGCACGTACTCCCGCAGTCAGTATAAACCAGGGAGTCAACATTTGAAAGCCGGAAACTGCTCACCTGGAGAGATGACACGGCGGCGTCGTTTCGGTGGCCCAGCTTCATCACGGTTGACTTCCGGCGGTTCAGAGGAGCGCCAAGTATTGAAATCGAAGCCGAGCTCGATTTCCCGGTCGGTGCTGTCGTCCTCAAGCTCGCCAAGATCGCAGGCAAACTCCGAGTATGCCCGTTTGCGACTGGGAAGGTCTGGCTCTGAGAATGTGTAGGGCCAATGCACTTGTCAGTGATGTCTGTGTATGTCTAAAATAAGCTTGCAACTCGTACCTTCGTTGATTGTGGTCAATGCGGCCTTCCCTTTACCCTTCCTATCAGCAGACGGGCAGGATGCTGACCCCGCCGATGCCGGTGCCGTGACAGAGCGCAGGTGGCGCCGACTGTAGACCTTGATGGGTGCCTTGCTCGTCTTCCGCCAACTGACCTCTTCTGGATCAAGATCGGACTCGTGCGCAGCGTCGGAATACTCTGGCTCGGACGGCGGAAGTGACGTTGTGTGGGAGTGCTCAGAGGGCGAGGGCGAGTTGACACGAGAGGTCGGGGGCTGTGATAGGTTGATCCAGTGCGTATACTCAGATGGCGAGATAGCATCGCGTGTAACTATTACAGATGGCACATAATGTCAGTTATGTTGACACAATTCATAGCGTCTAGAAGAATGACTGACCGAGATATATATTTGACTCACGCCATCCTGCCGAATCCCGTCCCTTGTTGAACCGACACAGCGCACCATCGGGGTTCCGGTTTCCAGGGACAACGGCGAGCTTCTTGTCTTCGGACACAAGGAGAGCATATGGGAGGCGGTAACTAGACTTGGAAGAGGTGGCATCGAAGTTGGCAAGGTCTGGATCGTGGTCCGAGAGATAGTCAAACAATGCGGGAAACTTGTCCTTCAAGAAGCAGAAGAGCTCGAACGCGGTCCAGTTGGCATCGAGCCAGATCTGATCGTCGTCAGAGCCTCCATCGAGAACCGCGAGGCCAAACTGCTGTAGCTCTTGTATCTTCTTCTTCCGTGGGGTCTTTTCCCAGGGCTCCGGCAGCTCTCCTGTATGATACTGAATGAACAGTGATAATGCTATCAAAACGGCGAGAGGCATGTCAGCGGATCAAGAGACTTACATCGAGACCGTACGGCAGGAAGACCATCTTAGAGACACGAAATCTATTGGCTCGTCGTGAACTAGGCTCGGTAGCCTGCTTCTTCGTGGTAGTCTTGTGGGGTGAGTGAAGCTCAGAAGCTGGTGACTCGCGATGGCGATCCTGCCCCTGTATCATGATTGAAGGAGGTATTGTTAGATATCAAGAGTGTGAGATTTCAGTAGCACAAATAAGACCTTTGTATTAGAGGCCTTGCCGCGCCCACTAGCATTGGACTTGCGGCCTCCGCCTGCGGATGATGCATCAGGAGGTGGTCGAAAATTCTTGTTGGTCTCGTCGCGAGCTTGCTTCATAAGAACAGTGAGGATCTTGCTGGCCTTGTGAGACACAGTGTGCGGGTTCGCCAACTCCTCATCAGCGGCGAGGTCCACACTTGAGTCACCAGTACTGGTCGCATACAATATGAGCCCTAATGTGCGATCTCGAAGCTGAACCAGTGCAGACGTACCGAGTCTCAGCCTCGACCTCTCTGCGAGATGTGCGTGATGGCCCCGGTGTCGATGGCATGTTGGCAGCCTGAGACTTTAAGGTGTAATGACAGTGAGATATTAAAGAGTAGGGATGTGTGGTAGGATGTGTAAGGTTCAGTAGTGATGGCGAAGGAAAAGACCAGTTCAAAATATTCTGAGGCGGAGCTGACTTTCATATCCAACGTGCCCCGCTTACGGCCGGCTATACTATAACCTCAAGGGAAACTCGAGCTGCCGTTCCAAGGCGAAAAGGAATAATTACTGATCCTCTTCCAAGCGATACAAAATCTGATTCAAAACATGCAAGCCCTGTGTCCACAAAACCATTTGTGGCTGCCACACCGATTCGGGCAAGGCGACCTCGAGTTCCTTCCTGCAACGGCGGCCGTAACGTATGATCTCGATCTCCTCAAATCCCATATCCTGTTCGTCCACTCGAGCCCCATACCCGGGCGGTATGTAGCTATGAGATCGTAGATCGTCAAGCACTGTAAAGAAAACTGTCTCGTACTCGGGATCCGGGAACGGGCATGCATGCTCAGGCACAGGCACACCCGGATGGCGGATGTTTGCTGTCTGTGATGCCGCAATCTCCTCATCGAGACCGGCACCCTCATCCTCGGAGTCATCCTCCTCGGGCGGGTGGCCAGCACCGGTCTGGCCCGGACGGCGACGACGAGGAGCACCAGGGGACGTCCCATAGTATTCATGGATCTCCTCCTCGGTGAGGCCATGGCAGTCATCTGTATATAAGCCCTGCTGTGTCTGCCCTAGGAAGCGAAGATCCTAAGGAACATTAATATGATTTTACAGTGAAAATAACGACACCTTACCTGGGGACTCCTGTCATGAGTGTCTGGACCGGAAATCGGGTGCGCGTTCCATGCCTCCTGGAAGATGCGACAGTCTGTGTTGATCGCATCGAGGAAGAGGGTGTGCAGGAGCCAGAGATGGTTTGGGTTGCGACGATCCAGTCCGTGGTAACGCTCAAGACGTAGGAAGAAAGCGCGCCAGGCTCGACAGAAATGGCGCCCGACTTCCACCCACATACGCTCGATCCGGGTGTTATGGGTGGAGCTGGATAGCATCATGTTAGATACAGACTGCTAGGGAGATCGCGACGTAGCACATACGATCCCCACATAAACGACGCTCGATTGCGCCCACGGCGAAGAATCATCCATACAGATACTTCAATGTTCTCTCCCCCGCGATCTCCTCGGACGCGCGAGGGTGTACCGTATTCATGTACGGCGTCAAGAAAGACGTCGAGCACAGTCGCGGCAGAGTTGTTTGTGCTTGCACGAAGCCCAACGAGCTGAGCGTCATGTAATGAGTGTCTATATGTATGAATAGTTGAGGCATAGCTCACCGTATGACAGAAACCATCAGCAAACCCGTGGATGACAATGCCCCATAGAATTAGTTTATGGTGACCATTGCAATGCCAGAGGGCGTTGGGCCGAGAAGATACATATTTGCGTCGCCGAATGGTCGCATGTGTTCGCAGTGTGCGCCCGAGGCCGTCGACTCGGCGGATTGATGCGAGGACTCGATGCTTCTGGATGCGGACACCATGGGAGCGAAGAAACCCGACGATGTAGCGGAACCCAACCTTGGGCTTCTGTTCCTTGAACTTCCGTATGATGGTGTCGAGCTCAGGGTCGCTGATCTCATCCCACTGACGAGCGATGCCATACAGCTTCATGTAGTTCCGCACCGTGTGTCGATGGACTCCCAGGACGGAACTGAGTTTCCTGATTGAAATGTTCCGCGAGGGCAAGAACGCGTGCGCGAGGAAGGCGGCGGAGATGACCTTGCGTGGTCGCCCTTTCCGATGAGTGTGCTGCACTGTTACAGGTTGCGGTACTTGAACATGAGATGTCTCCCTGCTCAAAAAGACATGATGGGTGCTCCTCGCGGAATAGTAGAACAATGTGACTAGCGTACCTCTCGTTCAGGGCGCCTTGCATGTTACACAGCACTCGCGCGGCGGCGCCGAATGCGCGCGCGACCTCCAGCAACCATGCTTCCGGAACACTTCCATCAGCTTCCAAGCCTTGCGTGAGAGGAAGCACTTCTTGGGAGATGCGGTCGATGTGGTACTTGACTCGAAGAGGGTCGGAATCTTCTTGGGAAGCGATACGCCGGGTGCTGTTGTACGTCTCAACCAACGTGCGGTATGCGCTCTGGATGTTGTATGACCAGCTCGCTTGTTCGCCTGCAGGTTGCGGGAGGGGCGGCAGGCTTTGAGGAAGCACGTCCATATCGGCCGGGTTCGACTTGCACGAAGCCTAGCGCCCGTCTGGTGAGTGTGAGTGATGTGGCAGGGGTTGCATAGCCGACGCACGACCACTTGCACTATCCTGCCCACCTGCTGTGCCCCTGCACCTGCACTTTCTCAATGATGTCGTTACGACAACGTCACCCGCGCTATTACTTCGCAAAAGGAACTGATATATTTGCTGTAAGTCCTATGTACACCACGGCCGGGCATACCGCTCATGGGTCCTTCAGGCTGGGCAGACCTTGTACAAGATTCACTCCGACCTCCTTGGCCACAACGGTGGCGTTCTGCAGGACCTCTTTCAGCTGCCGCAGAATGACAGTGTTCAAGAAGGACTTACCGACGAGAGACCTATCGAGCTGCCGCAGGTCACAGAGCGGGAGTTCGAGCATTTCCTCGAGCTGATCTATGAAGGGTGAGTGACCTGACCGCTGCGATAAAAGGTGCATTCAGGCTCACCAGACTACCAGGCATTTGCTACCGCCCTACACCCTTCAAAAGCTCGCGGACGTGCTTAAGTTGTCTATGCAGTGGGGGGTCGAGACGGGTCGTCTCTGGGCCATCCACCATCTCGATACTACGCCCAACGTGCCTGCCTCACTGCGGCTTCATCTCGCGCGGCGGTACAACGTCCCGGACTGGATCGAGCCGGCAATGCGAGATCTCGTCTTCAACATCCCCCTTGGCAACCTCCGCGGTGATGACTTTGCGCACCTGGGCTACCCCGTCTACATCCTCATCTCGAAAATGAAGGAGGCTATCGAACGGGAACGGCGAGTCGTCGCTTACCTGGCGCCGGACTGCAGGACCCATAACGCCGCGTGCACGAACACCGACCGGTGCTCTCTCATCTGGCGTGAGACTTGGTGGCTCAAGATCGGACGCCGCTTGCTGAATCCCGAGACGAGCCAGGCGATGGCCTTCGAAGCTGGGCCCGATGTCGTCAAAAGTCTGGAATGGGCGGGTATGACAGCTGGGTGTCGCGAGAGGATGGTCGAACTTGTCGCCGAAGGGAACGGATTTTCGGGAGCAGAGGAGATCTTCAAGCAAGGTTTAGAGAAGCTAGGTGAGCTGCCGGTGGACTAGGATGGCGCGTGCGAGGCTAGGCTCGGGCAATGGAGATGGACGAGCGAGGAGGAGGGGAGGAGGAGGGGAGGAGACGAATCCGTGGGATGAGCGGGCACGCGCAATCCGTGGGAACGAGCGAGCACGCGCAATCCGTGGGACCAATTGCAGCCCGCGGGACCAATTGCAGCCCGTGGGACCTTAGGTAGCGCTTGTTTTCCGTGGGAATCAGATGTCCGTTTCGTACCTCACTCGCTCACTCTCTCAACGAACCGGGGGGAACTCGGTCATCTACTGTAACGTGGGGGATTCATTCGTTGGTTATCCGTTACGTTAGTGGGGGACTCTGCTGTGGATTTCCCGTGGGGGATTCATACAATCCCGCACCCCACGCAGTTTCGCATCTGGTAAGTTTTACCACGGGAAGAGGTGGTATTTAACATGGGGGACGAGTTATTTCACGTGGGGGAGTGGTTTTATTTTTTGTACCATCTGAACGTCATAATTTCTGACGTCAAGCACTGCAGAATTTGGGTCAGAAGACCAGGTTCTCGCGCTTTCCCTCCGGAGGTACCGCCGAATATGGCCTGTGTGCCGGCCGGGATTGCACGTCGGGGTGCGCAGTGAGCGTGCAAAGGCACTCTGTTCGTGCACTTTTTCATCGGAATGTAGGTGGTTATTAAATACATAGCATTGTGGTGTCTATCGTAGCGAGAAAGTGCAAGGGGAGGTCGTGGATGCTATACGCCCGGCCGGCGATGAGGCCGTACTCGGCGGTGTGGCCGACAAGAAAACGCGAGAACTGCAGTGCTGAGCCCACTCAATTCTTGACTTTACCGTTTCCTTTAAATCCCACGCTCGCTTGAACGACCATTTCTGACGTCAAGCACTGCGGAATTTGGGTCAGGAGACCAAGTTCTCGCGCTTTCCCTCCGGACACACCGCCGAATATGGCCTGTGCTCCGGCCGGGCTCGCGCGTTGTGAACTTCCAAACGTACTCGGTTCGCGTTCGTATCTCGAGAGAATGTAAGTAGATACTAAATACATGGTGTTGCATACTTTTTTGGTGTCTATTGCAGCACGAAAGTGCGAGGAGAGGCCGTTAATACCATCTGCTCGGCCGGCACTCACACCGTACTCGGCGATGTGGCCGACAAGAAAACGCGAGAACTGCAGTGCTTGACGTCAGAAATGGTCGGTTGAGCGACCGTGGGATTTAAAGGAAACGGTAAAGTCAAGAATTGAGTGGGCTCACAGCCGGTGTGCTTTAGCCGTTGGGCTTTGAGCTTTGTAATTCACGTAGTTGGTCAGCGGTTGAATTCGAAGACGTCTTGCTCGGGTATGCTGCTGACAGATTTCATGGACGGAGTGCCACAAAGATGATGCAACATGAGAAGCACACTCATCCCGCGAGTCTTCCGATTCTCGGTGGCGGTTCCGGAGAGAGAGCCTCGGAGGTGGTGTTCGGTGGAATCTGCCACACATCTAGCGCCTGGGACACACCGGCAGGCCGGTCCGTTTTCTCCGACGGGCGTCTCGAGTGATGGAGCCCAGGAGCACTCCGTCACTCGCGGCGAGTCCGTCGTCGAGGCTCTTGTTCGCTGCTTCGGTTCGCACCTTATGCATTCTGCTGGCATCTTTGGCTAGTTCTGAGAGACTCACCCATGTTTCTTCTGCGACGGTGCAGTGCACTCCATCTCCGACGACCGCAGCAGCAAACCAGTCCTGCATTGCGAAACCTCGCTAGGTGCACAAGACCGCCGTTCAGTCACTCGCGCCTTCTGTCCACGCGAGCGACGGGAAACTCAAGTCCGCAAGCTACTCTTTCGAGATGGATAGTTGCACCGGCGACGTTGTTACTGCTTGGCGGCACTGGCGTGCTTGCCTACGAGTATAACCAGCCATTCCGGCACACCGTGCTTGCAGTAGTCCGGTGTTCTAGAGTCGCAGGTTCGTACATCCCGTAAACCTATAGTGTTAGCAGCTCACCGTTACTTTTTAGAGGCCGCCATACTGGGCGCCATCGACTACAAGCTCACCTTCGCGAAGACCTACGAATCCGACGTGGAGAAGTCCGAAGCATACTCGGAATGCCACACACGAAGTGCGCAACGAGTGCTGAAAGCTCTTCTCGCCAACGGAGGTGGGTTGTGAGCCTTATAAGATAGCGTGCTGTGTTAAAGCTGGTGCATCAGGTATCTTCATCAAGCTTGGCCAACACATGGCCTCGATGTGAGTTTTCATGCATACAAGCGTCCTGCTAGTGAGTTCCAATGACCGTAAAGTGCAGTGCTGCCGTATGAATGGACGAGTACTATGCGTCCGCTTCAAGACCAATGCGAGCCTACAGATTACGAGGACCTGGAGCGACTGTTTGTGTCGGATATGGGGCTTTCGATATCGGACTACTTCGAAGAGTTCGACCCGCAGCCTATCGGGGTTGCCAGTCTTGCCCAGGTGCATGTCGGAAGGCTTAGAAGCTCGGGCGAGCGCGTTGCTGTGAAGCTGCAACACCCCCATCTGCAAGAGTTTTGCGAGATTGACATGGAGATGGTCGAGGTCTCTCTAGGTGAGCTCGCTAATCTCAGGAAAAAATGTAACCTCAACCGTAAAACAGGCTGGATAAAGCACTGGTTCCCAACGTTCGAATTCACTTGGTTGGGCGAAGAAATGCGCGAAAACCTGCCTAAGGAGATGGACTTCGCACACGAGAAGCGCAACGCGGAGCGTGCGATGATCGACTTCGAAAATATCCGTACCTCCCTCTACATTCGTGAGCTCTATTATTGTGTATAAATTGTGCGCATATACTGACGTTAGCACTCAAGCGGAAGTGAAAGAGGCCAGGAAGCGAATATTGGTAATGGAGTATATCCAGGGCGGCCGCGTTGATGATCTCGTATACCTGGCGGACCACAACATAGACCGCAACAAGGTTTCTCTGGAGCTTGCACGAATATTCTGCCAGATGGTGCATATCAACGGCTTCTTCCACGCTGTAAGTGATCAGTGTAGCCTTACCTCGCCCTTTTAACAAGCTGCACTCCCAGGACCCCCATCCGGGTAATTTGCTGATCCGTCCAGCCGTCCCTGGCTCGAAGTCGCCGTACAACTTCGAGATCGTGCTTCTCGACCACGGCCTATACTTCGACCTTGATACACCATTACGGATAAACTACAGCAACTGGTGGCTCGCGCTCATAGCGCCTGCGACACCTGAGACCCTTCAGGCCCGGAAGAGGTACGCGAAACTGGTTGGGAACATCGATGAAGACCTCGTGCGTATAATTTGCGAAAATGCGGTCCACACATGCTAAGCGCATCTCGTTTAGTATCCTGTGTTCGAAGCTGCGATAACGGGTCGCGCTGCGCTCGAAGGCTCGTGGGAGGAGATCGATGGTCCTGCTGATGTGCCGCGTGCGAGGAGCATGATCGACTTGTCCGCGCAGACGGAGGAAGAGATGGAGGCTATCCGGAAAGCTGTCATTGAGAAGGAGGGACTGTTGCTTTCCGTATTCGACGTGCTCAGGCGGGTACCGCGGAGAGTGCTGATGGTGCTGAAGGTCAACGACCTGACGAGGTGTGTCTGGTCGGAGTTGCCTGACGTGGATGTATGCTCACTGAAACCTCAGGAGCCTTGACCGCGCGCTCATGACTACACATTCTAACGTAAGTGCGTCCTGAGAGCGCGCGGAGCGCGTAGCTGACAAGTTCTGCAGATCCGAATATTCTTGATCACGGCGAAGTACTGCACGTTTGCAGTTTGGCTCGACGAGAGCCAACGTGCAGCCTCTGAGCTCCGCCGCAAAGGGCTCTCAGGCATGTCACTTGGATTACTCTGGGATTACTTCTGGGTGTGGTGGTGCGTATACTTCCCTACCTCCCCCTGCGTGCTTTAACCTCATCGGTACGTACTACAGGCGATACGAAAAAATGTACCGCTCGCTCGAGTTCACAGAGTGGTGGATGGATACGGGCGCACGTGCCGTCACCGCGAAGGCATGGGTCCGCGGGCTATTCACTGTCGGTGGACTGCAAGGCGCGCACCGAGCCGCAGCAGGTCTGGCGTAGACATCCTCTGGTCCAGGCAAGCAAGCGCGATGGTATTACACGTATGGTACAACATTAGACTAGTTAGCGCAGGTGATCCAGATATTCATATACGGACAGGTTACGAGCGATATTGGAAAGGTAGGAATAGCTACTTCCCGAGTTTGGCGAAGAACGAGTCAATCGCCTGGCTACCCTGCTTTAGAGCCTCCCACTGCTCCTTGTTGATAGACACACCCTTCTTTCCGGGCTTGAGGTCGTTGTCGTCACCATAGAACTCTCGTATGTCTAGGAATGTAGATCCTAGATTTATGCGTCAGATCCTGGTGGAGGTGGGTGCAGCAGACTGGAGCTTAGACATACCCTTGTACTGGCGAACAGTCGCCCGACGCTTCTTGCCTAGATCAACATACTTCTCGCCGTCCTCGTTCACTCCCACTTTCACGTCGCCATGTTCTTCTTCAGCCTTCGCCGCGGTGCCGTAGTTGGGTTTCTTGATAGACTAACGGGAGATCAAGAGTTCAGCCACAACGCTACGCGAGCAACTCCAAAGTGCTTACGGCCGATCTCGCTATGGACTTCCCCTTCTTTGCATCGGGTTTCGGCTTCTTCGCCGGCTTGGGCTCTTCCTCTTCGCTATCTTCGTCGGATTCAATCTGGGTCTGAGATACACGACATATAAGTATGACACAGTGAGACTTGGGAGGGAATCGAGAACATGCTTTGGCCTTCTTCCCGCTCCTGCGTGCAGATTGTATAGGTCGCTCGGGCGAAGAGCTCGCAGCAACGACCTCCTCTTCCGTGTACTCCTCCTCATCGCTCGAAGTAGCAGCAACCTTGCGCTTGGCCATGGAGAGTGATGCAGAGTGTTGTGGCGTTGAGTTGAGCGGAACTGAGAGCGGACGCGACGCGACGCGTCGTATACAAGCGCTGCTAAGCGTGGGAATGCGGAACAATTGTCGGAATTGTATGCGTGGGAACTTCGTCATTCTTTGGCGCGGTGAGCCTCCGCGTAAGCGACTCTCGACCTACCGCCATCTCCCTATCCCTCGCGTGCTCACGCCCCACTCCAAACGTCCTTCAAGTGTTTTCACAAGAAGAAGAGTAACGCCAAATAATCACATCCCCGACATCCTCGTCGCGGACGATGAGGATCACCCATAAATCAAAGAGAGCTGTGGCTCCGGTGCGTATTGTTTCCGGCCCAGACGCGTCCGAGGACAGTTTACTTACCTCTCGGACAGCTACCCCAGGTGGTGGAGTTCATCAACAAACTTGCAGACACCCCCAATGAAGACCTGCCCGAGGTCCTGTCGCAGATCGACTCGTGGAAATGGCCGCGGTCGGACCTGAACGCGTGGATCAAGGTCCTCAACAAATTCGACGAGATCCTCGAGGAGGCCATCCGCGACTACGACATCGACAACCTCCAGGTGAACGTGTTCACCCCCCTCACGAAGAAGACTATTTGCGAGATCCTCCGCTTCGAGCGTTTGCTGCTCGAAAACTCGACGAATAGGAAGACGTTCAACTCATATGACGTTCGTCGGTTCCTCACGCTTACTTGTTGTGTGCTGATTATCTGCCTGGTGTAGCGTCTGAACAACCTCATGTTCTCGTCTGATCTCGACGTGCTCATCCTTGCTCTGAACCTCTTGCTTCGTCCTGCGCAACAGTACTCCTCGCAGCCTGCCGTCTCTCATGCTCTCAGCATCTCTACCCCGCGTCTCACATCACTTGCGAAACGGTGGCCAAACCTTCGGGACTACGACATCAACCTTGTGGACTTGGTGTCTGAGAAGGGCAAGACACAAATTGAGGCGTTGCCCACAGAGGCACGCGAAGTGAACTTTGTGTTCTATCGACAAGCGCCATCTGGTGCTGCGGCAGCCAAGGAGAAGGAAAAGGAGAAGGAGAAGCCCGCAGAGGGCGATGTGTTCGACTCGGTCGCGCAGACTCCTAGTCGGAAACCAGCAGGGACGGTCGGTGGCGCTAATACGGCGTCGACGTCTTCCGGCGCGGTGACAATCCACATCGACAGCACGACCATCGAGTCGAAGTCCGCTATGGACATCCTGGCCGACGCCATCGAGGCGCACAACGTGCCTGATAGCGAGAAGTTTGAGCTTCTTATGCGCATCCGGGGTGCGCAGGTGATGACGAACGAGCACGCCGCTGACCGCGAGAAGCTGGTGATCGTCCGGCTCCTTGCGACCGCTATCTTTGGTCACACGCACTCGGACTCACAGGCCCAGTCGTCCCTGTTCTTGTACGAGCCTGATCTGATCGCGCATATTGCGGAGCTCCTGCAGCTCGACCGTGGCGTGGACGGACAGGTGCAGACCGCGTCCGTCGCGGCACTTGACGCCATGTCGCGTTACAGGTCGAAGATCCAGGACGTGCTTACTGCCGTGAACGCTGGAGTGAACCACGGTATCCTGATGGCTCTCTTGCGGAAGACTGTCTCCGACGTCGCCCAGCCGACTTCGACTCTGCCCCAAGCATTCGTGGAGGCGCTCTTCTCGTTTATCACCTTCCTGGCGACACATTCCTCGGGCGGGAATATGATTGTCGGGGCTGGTCTCGTTCCAGTGCTCATCCAAGCTATCGAGAACAGGCTTCCAAACCGTCTCTATCTCGTGTCGAAGACGATGCAGCTCCTCGACAACGTGCTGTACGGGTACAACAACGCGTTCCAGCTGTTTTGCAACGCACACGGTGTTGACATTCTTGTTGACCGCATCCAGGTTAGTGCACGGTAACACTGAGGTTACTGCATCTTGCTCACTCTATCCAGTATGAGGTCGACCTCGGCATCGAGGAGTGGGCCAATGACGGTCTCCCAAACGACGTCGTCGCGTCCTACGGTATGTCGGGTAGATATTCGTTATGGCGTGCATGCCTCATGTCTCTCTAGGCAAACTCTCCGTTGCTCGAACGGCGGTACTCAAGCACACGATGCGCTCTATGCACCGAATGATGCAGTCGTCAGGAACTTCCGAGGGTCTTCGGGGTCTACTCGATTCATCTCTGCTGAAGTCCGTCAAGAAAGTCCTGCAGAATCGCGCGATTTTCGGACCTAGCGTCTTGGGTTTGGGTATGCTGCAAACATCTGTTATATGACCCTCATGCGCTCATGCACGGCCCGTAGCCATCAACATCATGTCCATTTTCGTGCACAACGAGCCGACGTGCCTTCCCGTCATCCAGGAAACTGGGCTTCCGGAGGCTTTCTACGGCATCGTCGAGAAGGGCCTCGAGCCAGTGATCGAGGTATGTTCGAGCCGCATGCCAAGAACAGCGTGTCCTCATCCTTGCACAGATCATTCAATCCGTACCGAATGCCATCGGCGCTCTGTGCCTAAACCAAGCTGGTCAAGACCAGCTGGCGGCTCGCCCGAACATCATTCCGAGCATCTTCTACATCTTCACCTCAGAGGAACATCAGCGCGTGCTGCAAGAGAAGGAGAATGCTGTCCTCATCGGGACCTCGCTCGAGGAACTCATCCGCCATCACCCGTCCCTGAAAGACAAGGTCTTTATCGCAGTGAAGGCGACCATGGCCAAGATTGAGGAGCTCGGGAATTTGTACACGCCGCCGAATGACATCAAGCATCTGTACCGCTTGCAGCCTACTGCACCGGCGCCGGTTGTAACGTCGACGGGCGAGACCGGGGCTCCTATGGAGGTGGATGCAACGACTGCCGCTTCCGGCGCAGAAGCGCAGGCACCCGCAGAGCCTTCTCTCCCCCCTCCTACAAATGATCTCTACAATAGGCCGAACGATAACATCATCATCTCCTACATCGACGTCTTCGGAAAGGTGAAGTATTTCATCCGTAAATAACCGGTCTTTCTCCTGACACTTCTTGTAGTTCCTTGAGGGCTTCTTCCAGCACGTGCCTCACTGCCGTGACTTCGTTGCTGATCCTGAGGGTCTTGACCATCTGGCGCGGTTAACGGCGCTGCCGTGTTTGCCATATGACTTCGCCAATTCTGTCGGCTCGGATTCCCTTGTCCAGGTCATCCGCACTATGGCTGAGGCTGCAACTACTGAGACCTTGGCCTTCCTTCTCAAGCTCGTGCAGGACTCGCTCGAGGAGTGCAAGGACTTCTGGGAGACAATGGAGGAGCGGCCGAAGCTGCTTTCTCTGGTGGAATTTGCTGGTGAGTCTCCTTATTTAGAGAGCCTTGCAGGTGTTGATTACATCGAACCTGCAGCTGGTGAGGATGAGCAGAAGGCGAACGACCGCTTCCGCAAACTCGTTACTCTCCATATTCGCACATCCCTGCTTTCTGACATCTATGCTACTGCCGGCTACTCTCACGGGCGCGCAAGCGCCACACTCCTGCAGGCCTTGCTGGGTCATAAGCCATCCACCCTTGCCGATATAGGCTCACTCCACAGAGCCTGCATCTGGGAGAACATCGTGCTCAAGGCTGCGTTGTCGGCACGAGATGCTAGTGCAACGCCCCCACCCGCCCCAACTCCCTCCGTATCCGCAGCTCAGGAGCCCTCGGCGTCGACTGCTGCAGGTTTGCCTGCTGCCGCAAGTTCGTCCGCTGTAGTGAGCGCCAATGGTGCGGCCACGGCCGACCTACCAGCGCCAGTGTCCTTCGTGAAGAAGGAGGAGAAGCCGAAGGACAAGAATGCAGCCGGCCTCAAGCATCTCGTCAGCCAGATGCCGTCGGCTTTGTCACCATTCTTCCAATGTGAGTATAGTCGTCGACTACCAGAAGTTTTTGTGTCCTGACAGTGGTTGTAGCGGTGGTGAGATTGTTCCAGACGCGCCGCAGTAGCGATATCGCACAGAAGCAGAAGATCAAGGAAGCAGCGGGCATCTTGGCAGATGTTCTCGTCAAACACCTCGGACCGCAAACTTTGAGTAAGCTCCACACGTAGACTGTGAAATGTCTCGCTTCTGACTCCTCACCAGACGACAAGCTGTCTCTGTTCGCATACTACACCACCATGCTGAGCACAGCGACGGTTTTACTGGTCGACGGTAAGATGACATGTTGTGATCAGATATTGCGCCTGATACTGAACATCTGCACTAGAGCGACCGTCGCAGAGAGTGCTTCATACCGTTCTCCTCGCTGCGTTCGCGCGAGTTGGCGGCCTTGACTCTCTGTTCAGTCTGTGTGGCGAGTTCGTGACGACTGTCGACGCTATCACGCGATTGCACGCGGACCAGCGGACGGAGATCATGAAGCAGGAGCTCACTCATGCTTACGGAGGGCTCAAAGTTTCCCTTGTCTTGCTACAGCCTCTCGTCTCGTCCCGTCCGCTCTTCGACTCTACCCAAACCCCGATGGCCATCACAACGGACAAGAAGGACACAGACGCGGAGTACTTCGAGCCTCACAACTTCCTGGTTCGCATGCGCCTCACTGCCCTGCCGCTCGTCCGCACTATATGGGAGTCATCCTGGCTTACGGCCGCTCCGATCAGCGTCAGCAAGACGGTCGTCCAAGTTGTGATGGAGATCCTCAACGCAGAGAACGAGGAAGCTAAGGACGTTCAGAGCGCTGCTTCTCTTCTAGGCGGCGGTGGCGGTGGCAACATTCCGATGCCTCGCATGGCCGCGCCAAACCCCGATGAGAACCGCATCCAGCAGCTGGTCGACATGGGCTTCCCGCGGTCTGCCGCTGAGCGAGCTCTGGTCCGCACTCGGAACAACGTGGCTGCGGCGACTGAGCTGTTGCTTGTCCACCCGTATCCGCTCCCACCAGATCCTGTGCCGGCACATCTACCTCCACTTCCCGTCGCCGAACCGGCGCCTGCTGTTGCTGATGGAGATGTCGAACCCGCCTCCGTCGAAGGTCAAGACGACGCCCCCGCAGAGGTTCCAACTGATCCCCTTGCGGAGCTCGTGGCGAACGCCCCAGCAGACGCTGAGGCGCCAGGAGTTGCCGAAGCGAGCACTGGAAGCGCCACTCCCGAGGGATCTTCTGAGGCGACCGCGCAGGGTTCAGCGGAGCAGTCCTCCGAAGCGGCGGAAGGAACCGGGGAAGGCTCCAGCGCTGCTGCAGAGCAAGAGCCCGCTGTCCCTGGTAAGAGCACGGAGGAATGGTTGAAGGAGCTGAACGTTGCTAGGGAGCCCTTCAAGGCGGAACTGGGCCGGCGTGTACTGAGCCTCGTCGACGAACACCCTTCGCTGGTCTTTGACGTCCAGAAGGTCTTCGTAGGCCCTGCAAGCGAGTACCGGACTCAAGCTGTCAAGGCGTTGATCGACGACATCCACGCATTCTCCCCCAAGGCATACGATGTGCAAGAACAGCCTCTTTTCGTCCGTTGTCATCTCCTCGCCCTCGTGCTGGGCGACACCTCCTCTCCAGCCGCCCAGATGACAGATAAGGAGGCGGAGAGCCTCATGAACGTCTTGCTGTCGTTGCTGCTGACGAATCCAGGCGAGGGTGGTCATCCCGTCATCCCGAAGTGGCTGCCTGCGCAATTGCTCGTAATCGAGTGCTTGCTAGTCATAGGCGAGGCCCCTCGTGCAATCACCTTGCCGAAGGAAGACGAACCAATCGTTCGCGAGCCGATCGCTCAGGGCACCCGCCACGCGGAGGCGCGTAACGCTCTCTTCGAGTTCTGCATGCGCTTGCTCGCCGTACCGACGCTCCCGAAGGACGAGCTCATCTCCACCCTCAGGATATTGGTTCTCCTCACCCGAGACTCGAGCGTCGCGGAGAGTTTCGTCAAGCGCGGCGGGGTTGCGATGCTCTTCCAATACATGAAGATCTCGTCCGGGACTCAGAGCGGTGCCGGAATCCAGTCGTATATCGCCATCATCATGCGACACATCGTGGAGAACCCTACGATCCTTCAGCACGTCATGCGCCAACAATTGCGCCAGTTCTTCTCTCACCCTCGCACCCGTGTCGTCGATGTCGGCACGTTCGTCTCTGGCTGCAACTCTGCTGCTCTGCGCGATCCGGAGGCGTTCGTCAAGGTCACCGAGGACTTGTGCCAGATGTCGAACCCGTACGCTACCTCGAAGACGATCAGCCTCAAGCCAGCAGCTACCCTGGCGGCACCGTCTCAACAGGCGATCACTGGTGAGAAGACCGACAAAGCCGATGACAAGAGCAATGAGATGCAGGTCGACGAGACGCCCGCACAACCTGCTCAGTACGCGCTCTCCGACTCCACCGAGACGCTTATCCACTACCTGATCGGAGAGCTCACGAGAACCGTGAAGACGGACTTGTACCCGGAGCATGCTGCTGTGGACACGAGCAAGCCTGCGGATGGGCCGACAGCGACGGATACGCATACGGAGAGTGCCCAGCAGTCTACCGAGCCTAAGCCCCCTCAGGATCCGGTTGACTACACCTATCCTTGCTTCATCATGCAGGTTGTCACCGAGCTACTATTCTCCTACGATGCTTGCAAGATCGCCTTCCTGTCGTATTCGCCCAAGAAGCGCAACCAGACGCCTGCGAAGGAGGGCTCCGCGAAGCACAGAACCGCTGCTATCCAATTCCTGCTGTCTGACCTGCTGACTTTCGGTACGATCAACCCGCAGCCTCCCGCCGACGCTCGCAAGCAGATTACGCTCTGCAACTGGGCGATGTCGGTCATCGTCGCTCTTTGCGTAGACACCACGGTCACCCAAGACATCAAGGACGTCCCTACCGAGCTCGTCTCCATCCGCAAGTTCGTCCTGGAAGCAATCAGCCGCGCCTTGAAGGATCTGCCCACTTCGGAGAACACGGAGAACCGTTACAGCCGTCTCCTCGCGCTCTCTGACTTGTGCCATCGCCTCTTGACCGTTCGCTTCAACAGCGGCAAGAAGGCGGGCGACGAGGCCCCGACGCACATCGCGAAGGTCATGCTCGAGAAGAACTTTGTCTCCACCCTCACCAACGTTCTGGCGGAGGTCGACCTCAACTATCCCAACATCCGCAATGTCGTGTCTTCCGTGCTTCGCCCTCTGGAGTATCTGTTAGTACCATACGAGTACTTTGTTCGGGTTTCGTGCTGACACATCATTGACAGGACGAAGGTTGCGATGAAGATGAGCCGCGTCTCTGACAAGGTCAAGGAGCTTCCAGAAGAGGAGGTGGAGAGCTCGGAATCCGACATCTCGGAGGAAGAGGACGACGAGGAAGAAGAGGATGACGACGAGACGGAGAGCCCAGAGAACGACGCGGCCACCGACCTCTACCGCAACTCATCGCTCGGCTTGTAAGTTCAAAACCACGATTTATGATACTGTGCTGACAACTTCTACGTTCAGGTTCGGCGGAGTACGTGATAGATATGATTGCGTATCAGCATTGCGTTACTGACCGGTTTTGTAGGAAATGGAGGATGTCCACTACGATGATGAAGACATGGACGACGATGGTGAAGATGACGAGGATGACGATGTAGAGATGGACTTTGGCGATGAGACAGGTAGTGAAGATACGTCTGCAACCGACGATGACGTGGAGGGAGCACTTGGCGACGAGGGCGAGTCCGAAGACGGCTGGCACGACGAAGAGGAGGAGGAAGAGGAAGGTCTTGTTGAGAACGAGGGCGAGCCTATCGACGACGACGCCGAGGACGAGGAAGAAGAAGACGAAGGCGACGAAGTCATGTGGCAGGTAAGTGTGGTTTCGGCTAACAAGACAGAAGGCAAACTCATTGTGAATGTTTTCAGGATATCGCTGTAGGTGACGGTGACGGCGAAGATCCTGGTGATGAAGGTGATGAGGAAGAAGACGCCGGTGGTGAGTGTCACACCACATTTGGTGTCTAGGCTCGTCTGTTAATCAAAACGCCATCCAGACATGCCTATCGCGCCAATGGGCATGGTCGACGAAGCAGATGTACTCTCTGAGGGCGACGACGAGTGAGTTTGCGAGGATACTACGGATAACGCGGTCTAATATCTGCTATTAGGTTTGCAGATGAGCTCGGCCTTGTCGACGAGGCTCATCCAGGTCCCAACCTCTTCGACTTGGCCGCTGGAGTTGCAAATGCTTTGGCCACTGGTCCCTTCAACGCAGGACTCGGAGGCGGCGTGGAAGGCCATCCCGTTATGTGGACAGGTTCAGTGCGATCATCTCGTCGCCGTGTTGCTGGTCAGTCCCGACCTTGTAGATGTAATTTCATCGCTCACGACAGTCCCGTTAGACGACGACTTGGAGATCTTCGGACGCCCTCGTAATCTTCCTGCCGCATCTGCCGAGAACGTTACGCATCCGCTCCTCCTTGATCCCGCAACCAGCGCCGCTCGGTCATCTCAGGCGAGATCGTCACGGCGAGGACAAAGAACCCTTCTGTCCGGAGGCCTCGACGCTCAAATTTTCGACGACACGTGGGGAGAGGGGGCAACTCAGCTGCTCCAGCATATCCTCTCGCATGGCCATGCGATCGGTAACGAAGCCTTGCACATCAATGTTCCTGCTGGAGTGCTTGGCTCGCTGAACCGCAACGGGCGCGCGGGTGCTATCTCGGCCTCCATCCGCCTGGAGAGGGCTCCGAGACCTGGGGATGCACGGACGGAAGGTCGATCCCTCGAACCTCTACTCACTACTCAGCGGTGGGGCGAAGAAGCCAAAATGCTCCACGGCAGGTTCGAGCAGACGCGACTGTCGAAGTTGCAGAACCATGTGATCATCGCTCTTCTCCCGGCTGCAATTGATGCGTACAAGAAAGCGAAGGAGGCCGAGGAGCGAGAGCAAGCACGGCAACGCGAAGAGGAGACAAGGGCAGCGGACGCCGCCGCGAAGAAGGAACAGGAGGAGCGCGAAGCCGCCGAGAAGGCAAAACAGGAAGAGGAAGCCAAAGCAGCTGCAGAGGCGGAGGCTGCTGCACTACAAGCCGCCGCGGATGCAGCATCTTCTGCAGCCACGGATCCCGACGTAGAGATGGCAGACGCGACTGAAGAGAACCCCGAGGCGGGCGCTGAAACGCCGGTTGAAGAGAACGGTCCCGATGCTGCAGAATCGTCCACACGTCAGGAAGAAGCTGCAGTGCCCGAGAGAATCATGGTCACCATCCATGGCAATCCCGTTGACATCACTGACACCGGCATTGACCCTACCTTCCTGGAGGCACTCCCTGATGACATGCGCGAAGAGGTTCTCAACCAGCATGTCCGTGATCGGCGAGCAGCTCAGGTGGAGCGTCCTGCCGATTCACAGATCAGCGCAGAGTTCCTCGAAGCCCTTCCTCCAGACATCCGTGCGGAGATTATCCAACAAGAAGCGGTCGAACGGGCACAACGAGTACGAGCTGAGCAGGCTATGCCACAACCGGCTGGGGCCGGTGTCGATATCGATCCCGCTACTTTCATCGCCAGCTTGGATCCTCAACTTCGCCAAGTTGTGTTGATGGACTCTGACGACGTCTTCATTCAGAGCCTCCCGTCGCACATGATCGCCGAGGCGAATATTCACAGAGAGCACGGCCGCCCATCAAGACCTCGACATGTCGCTCCCGATCAGGCTGCACGCGCGGCTCAGCCTCAGGCGGCTCCACCTGCCAAAGCCCTGCCGTCCCGCGATGCCATTCAACTCCTCGACAAGTCTGCACTTGCTGCGCTCCTCCGTCTTCTCTTCTACCCCCATGTACTCAAGAAGAACCTCCTCTACAAGGTGCTCGTCAACCTATGCGAAAACGCCAAATCCCGCACGGATCTGTTCAACTTGCTCCTAAGCATCCTGCAAGACGGCTCCGGCGACCTAGCTTCGATCGATAAGAGCTTCGCGCAGATGTCCGTCCGCCACTCCAAGAGCACTGCTCCTCAGACCCCGAAGGCTATCGGGAAGCAGCGTGTTCCCACCGACTACTTCGGTTCCCTGTCCTTGCCACAGAACGACGTCGTACCGGAACTGATCGTGCAACGCTGCCTGGAGGCTCTGACTTACGTCGTCAGCTCTAACGAGCTCTCCTCTCTGTTCTTCCTGACGGAACATGAGCTTCCTTTCGGTCTTCGTCGCAGTGCATCCAAGAAGGGCAAGGGCAAGGAGAAGCCAGCACCCCAGACGCACTTCCCCATTGTTCTGTTGTTGAGTCTTCTTGATCGTCCCTCGATACTCCGTACACCCTCCATCGTCGAGTCCGTCGTTGCTCTCCTGGCGACAGTCACCCGTCCCCTTGCAGGCTTGAAGAGCAAGAAGGATGAAGCAGCGGAGAGTAGCAAGGCAGCAGCGCCATCGGCGACAGTTGTTCAGCCGGCGCAAGGTGCCTCCGAGCAAGCCGTAGTCCCACCTTCAGGTAAATGAGTGTCAACCACGTTTACGTCATGTCTTACTCAACCTCTCGCAGCTTCAGCTTCAGGCAGCGCAGCTCCATCTAATCTGCCTGCTACCTCGGCAGCGACGACCGCAACGGCGGCGGCAGCGACTCCAGCGGTCCCAGCTGCAGATGCCCCCAAGCAGCCCACCACCGTCGAAGAGAAGGTTCTCCTCGCGAATCCGCCTCACATCCCCCATCATGTCCTCCGACTCATCGTCAATGTCCTCACGGCTGGCGAGTGCTCCGGGCGCACGTTCGCACAAAGCTTGTCTCTCATCCAGCACCTGTCCTTCATTCCTGACGCGCGCGAGGTCATCGCTTCGGAACTCAGAGCGCGTGCACAGGAGTTCGGACAGAGCTTGCATTCCGCCCTCGCCGAACTCTCCGTGGCGTTGCGTGACGCCGACGCCGATCCCGATGCGTTGTCGACCATCATCGCCTCCAAGTTCTCTACTGCGTCCTCCGACCAAGCCAAGCTACTCCGGGTTCTGAAGACGATCGACTACATGTACTCCCCCAAGACCCCAGGGAACACCTCAGACGCTGATATCGAGAAGGTCCAAGGCATCTACGAGAGCTTCCGATTCTCCTCATTGTGGCAGCGTCTTGGAGACTGCCTCTCGATCATCGAAGAGAAGCCGGAGATGGAGCACATCGCGACAGTGTTGCTGCCGCTCATCGAGTCCCTGATGGTCGTCTGCAAATACGTAGGCCCAAAGACCCCCTCAGGTGCCACCACTCGCGCTCTCCGCGGCTCGGCGTCCCCACGCTCTCCAACGACCGCCCGCGAGTCCATGGAGGACCTCTTCGTCAGCTTCACGGACGCTCATCGCAAGGTCCTGAACCTCATGGTCCGCAACAACCCGTCGCTCATGAGTGGATCGTTCTCGCTTCTGGTGCACAACCCGCGCGTCCTCGACTTCGACAACAAGCGGAATTACTTCAACCAACAGCTGCACCGAAGGCCACATAACCGGGAGCACCATGGCACGCTGCAGCTCAACGTACGGCGACAGCGCGTGTTCGAGGACAGCTTCCAGTACCTGCAGCGGAAGACAGGCGACCAGATCAAGTACGGGAAGTTGAGTGTGCGCTTCTACGACGAGGAGGGTGTCGACGCGGGCGGCGTGACGCGCGAGTGGTTCCAGATCCTCGCGCGGCAGATGTTCGACCCGAACTACGCGCTCTTCCAGCCGTGCGCGGTCGACAAGCTCACGTACCAGCCGAACCGCGCGTCGTGGGTAAACCCGGAGCATCTCTCGTTCTTCAAGTTCGTCGGGCGCGTGATCGGCAAGGCGATCTACGACGGGCGGCTGCTCGACGCGTACTTTGCGCGCAGCATATACAAGCAGCTGCTCGGCAAGCCTGTGGACTACAAGGACGTGGAGTGGGTCGACCCGGAGTACTACAACTCGCTCGTGTGGATCCTCGAGAACGACCCCAGCCCGCTGGACCTCACCTTCAGCGTTGAGGCAGATGAGGTACGTGCATTTCTTTTGCGGTGAATACGCTTACTGACATTTGTCATGCAGTTCGGAGTGACGAAGCTTGTGGAGCTGAAGGAGGGTGGCGCGACGATCCCTGTCACGCAGGAGAACAAGAAGGAGTTCGTGCAGCTATCTGCCAACTACCGCCTGTACTCGTCCATCAAGGAGCAGATCGAGGCGCTCTTGACTGGCTTCTACGAGATCATCCCGAAGGACCTTGGCTCAATCGTGAGGATCCCTATCTTACTGACACAGCATGGTCATTAACATGTCTACCGTAGTTCAACGAGCGCGAGCTCGAGCTTCTCATCTCCGGAACCCCCGACATCGACGTCGACGAGTGGCGCTCCGCGACCGAGTACAACGGCTACACAGGCTCGGACCCCGTCATCGTGTGGTGGTGGCGCGCGCTCAAGTCGTTCACGCGTGAGGAGCGGGCGAAGGTGCTCAGCTTCGCAACGGGCACGTCTCGCGTACCTCTCGGCGGCTTCGTCGACCTGCAGGGCGTCCAGGGCACTCAGAGATTCTCGATCCACAAGGCGTATGGCGACACGGACCGTCTTCCTCAGGCGCATACTTGTACGTATTGACAGCTCTCGTGATATGATGCGACCCTAACTAACCTCCTCTTCTAGGCTTCAACCAGATCGACCTTCCGCAGTACTCGTCGTACGAGATGCTCCGACAGCAGGTCCTCCTCGCGATCAACGAGGGCGGAGAAGGCTTCGGGTTCGCATAGGCACGCACGCATGCACGCAACGCAGGACACTTCCTTGGTAATCTCAGTCGCAGTCCATACCGGCAGTCGTAGGCACGTAATGAACTAGAATCAGCATTCGCACCATCTGTACATGTACTACACCCGCATATCCAACGTTAACGAATCGCATCCGTGTTATCCGAAGCGCATGGGGGTGACCATCCGTGGGCCATTGGTGTGTCTCAGATGCATTATCATACGACTCGAATAGACGTATTTCCCCAGATGCTCGCAGGCTGGGGTAATGCGGGGTGGAAGAGAGCGGCGGGTCCGGGGAAGTCGGGAAAGGCAGAAGCCGAGCTGATCAAGGGACGCGCTGTGCACGGTCTGCTGACCTCCTCACTCTCTCCCCGGGCCCCAGGATGCAGCCACCGTCTCCTTATAACCTCCTCCGAGCCCCTTTGCTCGTGCCCCCCTCGCTAGCCCCTGGACACACATAACGCCCCGCCAAACGTCCACCATGCGCGCCTTCGTCATCGACGAGTACGCGCACCCCTCCAAGATCCCCGTCGTCCCTAACGCGCCAGAGCCGAAGGCGGGGCCGGGTCAGGTCCTCGTAGACATCTACAGCGCTGGGCTGAACTACTTTGACGTACGTATGCTCGTCATGCCTCCCCGCAACGCATCGCGCTGATTTCGTCGTGAACGCACAGATCCTGCAATCGCAGGGCAAGTACCAGCTGCAGCCACCACGACCGTTCGTGCTTGGGAACGAGTTCGCGGGCAAGATCGCGCACGACTCGCCTATTCCCGATGGGTGCCCGTTCAGGCCGGGAGACCGTGTCTTCGGTGGCGGACAGGGCGCGTATGGGGAGAAGTCTGCGGTGTTGTGGCAGAACCTCATCTCGCTGCCGGACAACATGTCGTATGACCAGGGTGCAGGTACGTGAGCTCTACTCGAATACACAAGCACGTTTTGACAAACGAGGTGATGTAGGTCTGTATGTCACTTGGCCCACTAGTTACGAGGCGTTGGTGGGCCGTGCCGAGCTTAAACCCGGTGAGTGCGCGTCGGTTCCCTCATGGGTCGTACTGTGCTTACGCGCGACGTAGGGGAGTGGGTGCTCGTGACCGCCGCGGCGGGAGGTGTCGGTATCGCTGCCGTGCAACTCGCGAAAGGTATGCCTCTTGTGCATACTCGAAGTGCGCCATCTTAACGCGCATATACTATAGCACTGGGTGCGAAGGTCATTGCCGCCGCTGGCTCTCAGGAGAAGATTGATATTGCCATTCGGTATGGAAGCGCGGACCATGGCGTGAACTACTCAAAGGAGGGCTGGCAGAAGGAGGTGCTGAAGCTCACCGGGGGCAAGGGCGTCGACGTCATTTATGACCCCGTCGGGCTCATCCGAGGTTCGCACTGGCGTAACAAGCTATTGTGCATGCTCGTAGAAGACTAATCGTTGGTGCACGAACAGATTCGCTCAAATGCATTGCATGGAAGGGGCGTGCGCTTGTCGTCGGTTTCGCGGCAGGCTCCATCGAGAAGGCACGTGCATCCTCGCTCCAGTTGACATGTTTGTTCGCTAAACTCTGTGTAGTTGCCCTTGAATCTTGTTCTACTCAAGAACATCTCTATCGTTGGCATACATTGGGGCGCGTACAGCAGTGCGTTCATACATTCCTCCGTATCGGTCCTGCATTCACACCGTCCGCAGAATTTGAGACCACGCGTGGACCCGTAGTATGGCAAGCGCTCCTCGAGTACGTCGCCCTGACCTTCACCTTGTGTCGTTGCACGTCACTGACATGTCTCTCTACAGCCTCTTCTCTTCTGGCCGCGCGAAACCGATCGTGTACCCTGAGACGTTCCCGCTCGAACGCCTTGCAGACGGGCTCGCCGCGCTCGAGAAGCGCAAGACGTGGGGGAAGGTCATCGTGCACGTCCGCGAGCCCGAGGCTCCGCCCCATTCGAAGGCGAAGTTGTAGATATTGGAGTTAGAAGCGCGTGGTTGTGGCTTGGAGTGGACTTTCTGGGCCAGGACTATGGCTATGTACGATACGATTGAGTGCACCCAGGGTGGTGATCAATGTCACGTTGTTAACCTCTATGTCCGACTCTGAGTTCTTGAAAGCTTTTAAGAGTAAATGTATGCAAACGTACAGTGGCAATTCTTTGACAGACTCCCGAGGTGCGAATGCATGTGGGTCCATGTTGACGTTCACCTTGGGCGCCTAGGCGTTTATTCTCAGTCGCGGTGGCGTTGTGGCATCGACATCTTATGCCGCGACTTGGAGCATCCAAGCCATCTCCCTCTACAGATTGTATGGCCAGACAGCTTTGTTCGATCCTATTGGTAGTTTATACGGGGGAGAAGCGAGTTGGGCAGGTCGACGGTGTTCGCGGGGCATCAAGCCGGGAATGGTGGCGCAGATCTCTGAGGTTGTCATCGGCCTGCCCTGCTGGTCAGCCACTTGCGACTGCCTTCTGTGATGGCAGAGACAGTAGCGCATGGCGTCGATATCCGGGCCGTGCGCGCGGGGGGAGGACACACGGCAAGCATTCAAAATTTCCGGGACCCCAGACAGGCTTGAGGAA
The DNA here is from genome assembly GCA_001895945.1 of Trametes pubescens. Lineage (NCBI taxonomy): Eukaryota > Fungi > Basidiomycota > Agaricomycetes > Polyporales > Polyporaceae > Trametes > Trametes pubescens. Next base: position 45,251 of record MNAD01001510.1, read on the forward strand.
TTTGACCCACAGCGTCGCTGTCATGATAGTGTCGCTGCGATGGTCTGAAGTAAGGAATCCGAACTTCCTCGAGAATGTCAGCGGGACAATGGTATTGAACCTTTCCGTAACATCGGAATCCTACTGGAATATGGGTGGTATCTAGAGTGGCATTACAATGGCATGTAACAACTCTTTCGACACTTCAAAAGATGTGCCACTCAATTGGAATATACATGACATACCGGATGTCTTTGCCATTCCACTGACAGCCTTTGGAATCATTTTGACATTGTGGATGTCACTCACATGGTGGGCGCATTCCGAGTGTATGTCATACCCTTTGAAACTATCAATGTCCTTTGCACAGTCTTTGGCGCAGACACGCCATTGACTGACAGCATTCCAGCGCAATGTCGGTGTAATTCCACGGTAATAGACTAACAGCATTCCTAGGAGTTTGTCATCTACGCGTAAGTTCAAATTACAAGCGCGATGACATTCTTCAGGAATTCGTAATGACAGCCGCGCTGTCGGTCAAATTCCTATGGCCTGTCGGGGG